>VWZK01000121.1:528217-552014 GCA_013396935.1 Baryphthengus martii | reverse complement strand
AAAAAAAAAAAAAAAAAAAAAAAGTAGCTCCAGAAGAGACAAACCGAACAAGTCTCACTCATTCCCACAGAAAAATGAGTAGATGGGTGAGAATAACCCATAGATGGAAAGAGTCCTGCTAAAGCACGTGGAAGCCAGGGTTTCTCAAGACAACTTCCATTGACACCACAAGTTCACTGCTACCTCTACCTGTACTACTTGTTCCCTTCCAAGTGGGTAGCAGAGTATCCGCAGCAGATTAGCCCAACTCGAGTCCCGTGTCCACTGCAGAGGTAACACATACTTATTACATATTTTTTGTTTTACAGAAGCAAGATCCTGGCACTATTTAGGGGTGGTTTCTTTGTGAGCAAGGGAGGTAGAAACTTGGTAGCAGTTTTGAGGTTTGTGGGGGCTTTTTTGTTTGTGGTTTGTTTTGTCGTTTGGTGGTGGGTGTTTTTTTTAAATTCTGAAGGTGACCAATTCAGACCAGAACCAATTTAGAACAAAGGTTCTGGAGCTCAGTTCAGCGTCTCAAAACTGAGGCACTTTACAGGTCATTTCTTTGGCAAAACAATTACAGTGCAGCAGTCCAAGAGAGCCTCAGCTTCACAGTAAGACAACAATCTGAGATGGAGCATGTGCACGAAGGTAATCTCAAAATCAGTATTTTGTATCGGTGAGGTGGCCCTAGGTACATACACTGAAAGCTGCAACACAGCATGAAGTTTCTGTACTAACAGAGCTGAATATTTCACATAGCTTGGTATGTGCCTTGCTTCTGCTGAACCCTGCAGTTTTGAGCGAGTTTCTTTTAAACACTCTAAAATGCTACGGAAATAAAATAAAATCCATATTTTTCCCCAAGACAAGATACTAATTATAAAGAGACAGCATGGATTGTATTGTGCCCGCCACTGCTTTGCCCCTTCCAACATGAGGGCACATCATCTTTATTGCAATCAAGCTGGCTAAGTAGCTGGCTAAGTTTTCACAAAAACAAACCCTGACGGAGAAATTCTTGGCTTGCTTCATGCCCACTGGCACACATCAGAAAGCTTTATATTATGACTACAGCAGTAATGGAAGGTCTGGTATCTGCCAAGTCAAATCCAACCCTATATTTAATATCAAAACCTTACTTTGTCGCATGAACAAAACTAAACCTTTTGAAAGCCAAGGTCATATATTACACACCACTCTTTGGGTTAAAACTCCCTTTATCTGTTGGGCAAATCAGCTCAGCAGAACAGACCACATTGCAGCACTGCACATAGGCTGAAGGAGCCTGGCTTGTTCCTTTAATGAGGTAAGAGTTTCACTGATCGTGATATTTAGTTCCAGCAAAAGAATCCAAAGAAATAGAGGCCCCTTTATTTACAGAGCCGTGCGGCCGGGCCCCCCGAGCCCCCCACCACCCCGCGCTCTGCCACACACAGAGAACTGAAAAACTGCTCCCCTCTGCAGCAGAGTACCCAGGGCGTTTTTCACATCAAATAACCCAGCTTAAGAGGATCAAAAGCCAAACTAGCCCTTTGCTTTAAAAGCAGCTCTGAAAACCAGAGGCTTTTCAGTTTAAATCAAAGCTATTTGCCAGAGTATTTTCATTCTCACTTTTGTAAAGAATGAGAGAAGGTTTGCTTCACTGCAGTGCAAAATGGCTGCTCTTCTGAAATCCTGTTTTCGAAAGCTTCACAGCTGTGGACAAGGAGCAGAGAGTGTACTGGGTGTTTATTTTTTCAGAATTTAGAGTCTGTGTATATAAATACATTAGGTGAACCAGTCCCTGAAAACGGGAATTTACGTAGGGAAATGCTGGACCTCCACTATGATCATTTCAGCCAGGGAAAAAGGAGAAAGCTCTTTGAGGGTATCTGGGGATACTTAGGACTGCACTTTCAGAAGTCGAAGCTCCACTCCCAGCAGCTCCAGGGAGATAAACCAGGTCTCTGCTGGGAAGTGAGGGAATGCTCACAGGACTCTGGACTGACTTGTCCCAGCTTCTGTTTTCAGCTCTATCACCACTACTTTTGTGAAGCCACTTAAGATGCTTTTTGCTTCAACTCCCTAATTGCATTTCCCCACATCTTCCACATGACAAAGCTTTCCTGTTCTGCTGCTGGCAAGCTACTGTGATAACATTTTGAAGGCTGCAGAAATAGAGTATCACAACATTTCTAAGCCTGGCATCAGGAAGAGCTGCTGCGATTTCCATTGGAAAGCAGTTTTAATTCTACCACACTCCCCACCCCTCTCCCCAAAGTCACAGTAATTGTCAATCCAGTGCCTTCAGTGCTCCCGATCAGCTTGTCAGACATATAAGAAGCTTGAGAAGATGGTTAAACCAAGCTGATGGGCAGTGCCCACCACTCTACTTGACAAGTAGAGTGGCCTAACTCTCACTAGTGTTTTAAGCCTGCACAGCTAGTAACCATTCCAGAAGATCTTTCTATTACCTAGCAAAGATATTACTAATAGCAACACAGAGAACTAGTGTAACAAAAAGCAGCAGAGTACTCAATGACTGACTTCACAGGTCCTCCCTGAGAAAAATCAAGACGTGTGTCATCTCCCTTTCACTGCCTACATCTGCTCACAAACCAGTAACACAAAGGGTAGTCTCCTGGCTAAAACCCAAGGAGAAGCCTCCAGCAGGCTGTTACAGCCATTGAGTCGAATACCTTTGAGTCTCCATCTCCCAGGAAGGAGATCAGGCAAGAGTTGATGTGTCCCAAATAAGATTATGCAGAGTCAGTCATCATAATTCAAACTCTAGGTGCATTAAAAATGCTCTCCCATTGTAATCAAATGACTCTCAGATTCCAGAGCTTCAGAGAAGAAAAAAAAAACGGAAAAAATACAGAAAAAAAAGACAAGAAGTAACCCTACCTAGTGCTTACAGCATCTTGCTTAACAGGAAATGGTTGTTGTACAGCTGTCAAACAATATAAAAATCGGCTCAGAGAGGCCTGGCGGCATGCTGGCTCGCTCCTGTGAAGCAATTTCATAAAAAAATAGGCACGGCAATCCCCCTACATGAAAGATTTCTAAAGTAACCAGGAAAGTTATTTCAGCCAAACCTCACCTGCTTATTCCCATATTCTCCCGGATTGTGTCCTAGCATTGAAAAAAGCATCAATTTTAAAGAAAAACACATAAAAAACATCTGAGAGAAGCAGGGATTGGTTATCTGGACGTCAGATGGTTATCTCTTCAGAGCTCTCCACAGGAAATTCCACAAGCTCTCACCACCCCAAACCTTCGTGCAGGGTTTTACTGGACTCCTTTCTAGCTTGATTTAAGAAAAAGCTTCATGCACAAGCAGGGCAAATAGAAATGCAGAAAAGAACACATGCTCAAAGATTTCTGTTCCTGTAAAATCATGGTCAGAAAGAGTGACACTCCGTGCTCAATGCATCCTTCTGTGGCTATGCCCAGAGCTGTTGCTTAGCACGTGCTCTTACACAGCATCATATCAAATATGTAAGCCAGCAACCAAATAGAAACCCTTTCTAGAAACAGCAATTTAGGTGCTTTTGAGAGAATTATTCCAAAATGTAAATCTGCACAGATGCAAAGCTAGTTTTTGGAGGCGGGTTTCTCAGCTTTCTGAAATACTCACGCGGCATCCACCTAGAAAACTTGTATTGAGATAGATCCGAGTAAAATTTGTGAATTGGTTTGTGCTGGTCAGTATGAAAGAAAGAACTGTGCTTCACTGTGCTACCAGTAAGCGAGTGCAGTGCTGTTACAGGGAAGAAGAGATTTCAGTTTAGGCTTCACTCGCACTTCCACAACACTGATTTCACACATTTCGCCATTCAGCTTCTTCAAAACTCAGCGGTTGACAATCTTGTCCCAAAAGCCTGGAGATTCACAGTTTAGGTTTTGTTTTTTACAAATTGTTTCTGTAAATAACAAATGTAGACAGATACATTGATTTTTTTCCTCTAAACGTTTAGAGTCGAGTCAAGTCAACCTTACTCTTGACTCTGCAGACACAACTGTCTCATGAGAATCACTTGAGCTACACGGTAATACAGTAAGGGGTTTCCAGCAGCTTTAGACACAAGCAGCATGGGAAATGCTGTGTGCATCTTGTAAACCTGACAGACTGACCACCTTTTAGGCACCTAAATCAGTCAGGGACGCGAGAAGCACTTGGCACACCAGTCTCATTAAAACGCGTCCACACCACAATCGCCTGCCTAACATGATGCAAGGCTGGGTGCCAGGTTTGTTGGGAAAAGGCTAAAAGGGGAAGGGGATCTTATTGCTCAGCTACCTGCTGGGAGGGCAAAGGGAAGATGGAGCCAGACTTTTCTCAGAGATGCATAGCAAAATAGCAAAGATAGATTCCAGTTACATCTATCTGGAAATATTTTTCAGGTGATAGTGATCAAACTCTGGAACAGGATCCAGGAAGGCTGTGGAAGTCGGCACTTTGAGCAGAGTAAACTGGAAACTTTCAAAGGTCCCTTCCAACTCAAGTGATCCTACGAAGCATCACAGCCGAGAAGACAGGTATGAACTTCCACTACTCTTACCTTGTGTCCAAAACCGAGCTGGCAGGACCCACAGCTAATAATTCATGAACACATGAGCTAAACTCTTTTTGATATAAGTGGCTACTACACTCAGGTCCTGCCCAGTCGCAAGCAAAACACCTTCTGAGCCTAGCATGTTCAAGTGAACCACCATCAGATCACTTTAATGTGCTGCTTCGCAAGTTAAGGCAATTTAGGGGTTGCTGCTTTGAGGTTCGGCCGTCCATGCCACGAAAGTAGCAGCATATGGAAGGACAGGATCCTGCTTAGCTGCTGGACATTAATCCCTTCGAGCTCTAGAGGCTTGGAAGCATTATTGCCTGATTCTGGAGAGCACAAGCACCTAGTCATACCTGTAAGGACAGACTATGTAGATAAGGGCAAAAGGCTGTAACAGCCCTGTCAGTGCCAAAAGGATCTAGCTGCTTCATTATTAACACTAAGAAACTTCAGAATGTTCTCAAAGTCCTAAAATACCATCTGACTGAATTAAGTTTGACTCTCATCTGCTACAAACTTCCCACCTTCTCAACAAGTTACTTCACAATTTCATTCTCAGGCCTAAAATAATATTTCCCTGCTTCAAAGAGGGACACACTCATCATATAGGAAATGTTTATATACTCCACCTATCAAGGTCACAAAAGCTGGGAAATTAACTCCAGATTTCAGACAACATGGACAAACACTGAAAACGGGAAATGACTAAAACAACAAAATACGAAACAGGAAGTTGCATGAGATGTGGACATCTTTTGCTGGGGTAGAGAGTGACGTATGAGGGCTGTTTACTTTTTATTTTCTCTGTCTGATGGTGCACGTAGCTATACCAGTAGGTGATGGTTTGATCTCCCATTACAATCACAACTAAACTGACAAGACCAAATCTATTTCATCTTCATGATTCCCAAAACATGCATTTAAAAAAAAACAAACAAAAAAAAAATCTATGTGAAATCAAGCAACTAGAGGACTGGCCATGCTTTTCAGCTTGCGGGCTCAGACATTTCTCAACAGAGCTACCCAGACTTCCCATCATCCCAACCCAGCTGAGGTGTCCCTGAGAGCAGGTTCTCAACCACCAGCTGGCAGCGCTCTGCAAGCACAGCTGGCACTGCAAGCAAAGCTGCACTTCTGGGCACCTCAGGGAAAGTGCAAAGGGTCTCACTGCAATGGCCCCGGGGAAGCTGCGGCAGAGGTGCATCATCTTAATGCCCACAGGAAGGATCTGGGAAGAATAGCTAGGAGCACGATACGGATTTAATATTGCATTCACAGAACACAGGGCAGAGAACTAATGAAAAACAATTTATCAAGATTTGTATTTCAAAATTTTAGTTAAGCTGGTTATTTATACTGCCCTTCAGAGCTACTTATCCCTCCCTTCTACAAGGTCCAGCAGAACAGTGCTCTCATTTAGCCTGAGTTGGAGGTGGCTCTGCACGCACAGCGCGCAGTCAGAGTGCACTTGGGAAGGCAACCTTCGTCTCCACACAGATCCCATTTCTTACTGGGACCGAATCCCTCGCTCTCATACACTGGTCTTCGCATAGCCTGCAGGGAATAGCGATACATCTCCAAAACTCCATCTAAGGGAGCAGCTGCAACCTCATCAGGCAAGAGAACGTAAGCGAAGGGCCAGTCTGAGCCAGCGTGGCTGGGTAGGCCAGTACTGCTGTGCTTGGTGAGCAGCTGGGAGAAGGGCACAGACTTTCCTCGCAGTGTCTGCTGGCTCTGCTGGCTCCTTCCTAGTTCCTACTGTGGAAAGTTCTGCAGCTGCTGGGAGGAACCATTCGCATAACAAAAGCGGCTTTCAAAAGCACTATGGGAGCGTGGAAAGAATAAGAGAAAAACCCAAAGCCAGAAGCTACACTGACAGCTACAGGGGTTTTTTCAGCATTGCCCAAAAATTTCAGGCAAGGAAAAGGGCTCCAACATGTTACGTAAAATATAAACACTGGTGTCTCCCATTACTTTCCTGCTGGCTAAAGAACATACATTAAGAAAAGCAATGCAAGAAAACTTTAGCACACTCTCGAGCATATTTTTAGGACTCTCATACTATCAAGTTCTCAGCTGTGCAATAAATGAACTTGAGGCATAAAAGGTACTTGTGAGCTTTTAGGAGCCTGAACCAACAGATTTCGAGCAGGGTTTAGGCACCCAAGTATCCTGCTGGATCTGCGATTCAACCCCTGATCTTTCACTCCATTAGCTGTGGAAATCAAGATACTACTTCCATATTTGCTGAGCCATTACACAGTCTCATTTCATTGAAAAGGGGGCAGTCAAACACATCATGATGAGCACCATTAGAGATCCTAACCAATTAAACAAGCAGGGAAAGGCCCTTCGAGCTTGAGCTGTAATTCCAGGCTGCACCAAACTGGTGGTGAAAGTCTCCCAAGAGGGAAACGTGAGACAGCTGCAGTGAAATGTCTACTATATACATTTATTTTTCTAAATCTGCCTTTTAGTGTTAAGCATCTCCTGCGAGGCTATTGTTCCTTTGAAGCGTTGGAAACTTTCAGAGGTAGGAATCATAGGCTGATGTTTTCAATCTGTAGAAATATACACGTGGCTTAGGAATGTTACGCGGACTCTATCCGCTGTGAGACAAAATTGAAAAGAACAAAATAAACGTTAGCCTCTTTAAATCAAACAAAGGAGGAACGAAGCATCATTCCCTGCTTGCCTTCAATGGGTCCAGGCTTACCCCTGAAGGTCTTAATAGCGGCAAAATAGTTTTGCCTCTCAGCCAAATCACTTCAGTTATGGAAACGGCAAAATGGCTCAGCTTCTCTTCCTAAAACAGGAGTAAAGATGTTAGAGAAATGTCAACCTACAGCACATTTCGGTACCACTTGTTGTTCAGTGCAGTAAGGGCACCCAGACTCCTCACATTCCCGATCATTTTAGAAGGAATAACCTACCCAGTAATACACCGAGTTCAGCATACAGTTCATCACAGCCGCTCTGTTCCAGAAAATTCCCCATTCATCTCTGAATGCTAAATTCTTTACTTTTCTGCTTAATGTTACTCTTCTGGGTAAAGAGTAATTCCAGGTCCAGAGACATATTATTTTTGCGTAATAAAGTTATACATATGGACTCAACTTAGCTAGGAAACGTCAACTTAAGGCTTGTCTTCATGAGGAAATTTACTGTAACTAGTTCACCGGTATAATTATATTGCTGTAGTTCTACTGGTAAAATTCCCCTGTTGAACCTTATTCATAACAACAGCCGCCTTTATGGTTTATTTTTGTCGACTAGGCCAAAAAAGGCCCCTGCTCCAGAAAGGCCACAACAATTCACAGGGGAGGAGAAGGAGCTCTGCCAGTGCAACTGGAGCGGTAGAAAGAATAACAGTATAAGAGATGGCAGTATTTCTCTATACTAATGAATTATCTGCTTAAAAAAACCCCAACTTAAATGCTGTAAGAAAACTATACCGCACATCAGGTATCGCTGCACAGAAGGTAGGTGCCAGATTTCCGCCCCACTTCATAGCTTTAAGGAAGCTCCCCAAGCCAGTCCCTGCTCTGCACCAGCCCCTCTGTGGGCATCTTTTTGTTGTCGCCTTCCCCTCAGCCGCTGCATGGCATTTCCCAGGCTCAGGCTCTGTCCCCCATTCCCTTTCAGGAGCGATGCCTCACTGCCCAGCAACTGCCCCGGCCCCTTGGACAGCGCCCTGACCCTCCAAAACAAACGGGTGTTAAAGACCAGCCCCTCCGGTTTGCACTTTGCATCTTAGGGAGGAGGGATAGCTGAAAAGCAAACAGCACTCTTTGCAAAAGGGATTTTAAAACAATTGCCCTTCAGTTGGGCGGCGCAAGAATGCCGAGCTAGGCAAAACAATGAGCCATCTGTGCACTCTTCCCTCCTTCCCTTTTCTCTCTCCTTGGGCTTAAATCGGAGCTCCCCGAGAATGGCCAAGTCCTCCTTCACCTCCGCCCACCCTGTTTACATCCTGCAAAAAACAGTTTTCTGGCGTTTTTTTTTTTTCTTTTTGTTCTTAAGAGCCCTTGCAAAATCTTCCTTTAAACCTCAGCCCTTTGTCAGGTGGTATCCCATCTACCCAGCTTTGTCAAGTGATGGAAAAACGCCTCCCACCAGATGATCCACTCCTTGTTTACCATCCCTGGAGGCAGAGTGGCCACTCAGGAGCCCTAGCCACCCCTTTGTCCACGGAAGGGAACACCATATGAATGGGAGACCACCAAAGATTTGCAGCCCTCTTTTGTTAGCCTGGTGTCACTGCCTGATGGGCCTCGATTCAAAAGTGAGATGACAGTAGAGAGACAGCTGAGTTAGGAAATCAGTATGGAGTTTCCAGCTTAAGAGAGAGAAATACCAATAGCTCAAATTTTCAAATAAAATTGGTAATTTTATTACCAGGGGTAATTTGTGATTACCAGTTGTAACCACTGTCCCATCAAGAAACACAGACTATTCTAGTACTAGTCAAGAAGGCACGTTCCCAACGCTAAATCTGTGTTGAAGGGAAAAAAGATTAGGTATGAATAACAGCATTCAGATGCATCTCTTCAAACATTCAGTTGGTCAGTACCATTATTCCAGGCGGTAAAGGGATAAAAAAGTCAACTCTCCTTTGATCTCACAGACCAAATGGCCACACAGCTCAAAATATGCTTTTACCTTCATGTTCCACTGGAAGAAAAAAAAATAAAGCTCACTATCTTTTAATTCTTGCTTTTTAGAACATCATAAACAGATCTTTATCATGTAAAACAATCTTTCACTAGAAGACTCAACTTTGATCCCCAGTCACTCCTCTTGCTGGCAGGCTGACCTCACTGGGAGAGCAGAGCCTGCAAGCTCTCCCATGTCATTCAGCACTAACCAAGCCAGGAGTTGAGAGCAAGGACCTCCTGTCTTGGGCCAACTCTCCCCCTGTATGCCAAAATCATAAACGGCAAAGTTCTGCTGACAGAAAGAAATCAGCCAGATTGAACACTACGCCCCTTCTCCTGCACACAGCAAGAGGCTCATCTTACTGGGACGCATGTGCAGATGGGCTACCGAACAGGAAGGGGGGGTTCTGCCTTCAGTCACATGCAGCTATAAGATTACTTCCAATCTTTTTCCTGTTTTTTTTATTGAAAACAGACCTTTTTGTAAATTCAACTACTGTGCTGTAAACAAATATATTTTCTTCAATGCTTAAAAAAAATATTTCCAATTGTAGCACAGTTCAAGCGTGCTCTTGTCCCACCACCTCTGCACGCAAACACAGAGAGACCACAGCACAAAGAGGACTTCTCTCTGTAGGTGGCCTATCTCTTTCCTACTATTAACGGTGCTAATTACCTCCAACAAACAACATTTGGAAGCCAAGCGCACTCCGCCTGGGAAGTGGGGCGCAAAAAAAAAAAAAAAAAAAAAAATTGACTTCCCCATGGTGACCTTCTCAAGGGAGATCTGCCTCCAGCAAAGAAACAGAAGTCTTAGCCCCGGTGCATTGCTTCAGTCATTGGCATCTTGGGGGAACACCGTCAATGGGGCGTGTAAATAGGCATGATGCTCGCTTGAACTGGGTTTTGCCTGGGAAATAGGGAATTGAACCTTGCATGATCACACTTGCGCATGTGCTTCTTTACAATGTCCCCACCGTTTTTGAACTCCTTGGTCAAATTCAGGCAAGTCCTTCAAAGGCAGAGCTGTCTCCAGAACACCACATTTCTATGAAGTAGGTGGAAACAGCCAGACAGATCTGCAGGCACTCCCAGTAGGCAAGTTTCAGTAGAAGCACAATTGTATTTCGAGACACCAGAGAATCTGTGCAGGTAAGACATGTTAAAAGCACCCTCATTTTGGGAAAAGCTCAGTTTAACTCCTATCTTTACATGCACACACACACAAAAAAACCCAACAAAAATTCAACCACAAGACAAATTCATTACAAACCAATTCTTATTGCCCTTCTGCAGTTAAATTACTTGTTTCAACTCTTAATAATAATTTGAGAATCATCAGAGGAAATACCTTTTTTATCACAGAACTCCCTAATTCCATGGCCTCTCCCTTCCCAATCTGCCATGAACCTTCCTCTCCCTTCTGCCTCAGAGAAAAGACTAACTGAAAAAATAAGCATTACATGTGGGATCAATCTTTTATAAACAAACAAGAGACCTAGGAAGTAAAAGGAAGTCCAGAATATGGTACACATCTGGGACTCTTCCTCCTCCAAGTCTTAGCTCTTGTACCTCTTTCCTAAACCAAAGCTTACCAACGTCCTCTTTCGTGTCATTCCCTTTAGCTGGGGCAGATGCTCCACCTGCAGCAACAACACACAGGAGAATCATTTCTTCAGTGTACTGGCTAAAGTTCAATTCCCACAGATGAAGCCATGGCAACGAGAACCAGGAAGTTATGGAACCTAGAAGAAGCTCCTCAGCGTGATCGTAAATTCCCAGAATTTCCTGCTATTGTGGCTGTTCCCTACAATCAACCCATCAGAGGCACAAATCACAAAAGCCTGACACAGGAGCAGAATGACTATTTCCCAATTCTCATCTTGAGGATATGCCTCCAAGACCTGAAGTAGCTACCACACAGCCAGCCCCAACACAGCAGGTGTCCTTCAACTTCAGAGCTAGCAGCCTCCTAAAACAAAATTAGGATGAGGAAGGGAGAGTTTACACATCTATGTTTTTATTTAAGAAAATCCTTGGGTTCCTCTGTGTGAAGTACTCTTCAACATCACACTTGAAAGAAACTGGACACCATGAAAGCCAGAAGGAAACCTTGGGCTTTAAATAATTTTTCTTGAATTTCAACCTCAACTCCCAAACTAAACTGATCAGCTCATTCATCTCTCCAAGGTAGACATGTGAACTGTAAAAAATCTTACCTGTAACATGGATCCACAACAACCACCACCCCTCTCTAATTTACTGTCTTCCCAAAGGTCCTTTATTTTTTTATTTTAATGAAAATGCAATGAGCGGCAGGGTCAGTCTCCATCATTTTAAAAGTATTCACTGTCACCTTGGAGTTTGGTGTAATATTTCAGTGGTGCTTTAGGCATGTGTTTTATAAAGCACTTAGGGACCCATTAAATACTAAAATTTAAGGCTAAAGGCTGGCAAGCTGAGGGCAGTGAGCTTTCAGATTTATGAAAGGCTACAGAACTAAGAGGCCACGAAAGTGACAGCTGTCAGCACCACTCCATCCTACATTCATGCAGGCTCAAAGGAGAAGCCAGCATGTACTCAAAAGAAAGAGAGCCCTCGTTCCAACTTTCAAGCTATTTTCTAAATACTCTTTTCAAACTCCTTTGATACTCGGAAAAAGCCTTCCAGAAAACATCCACCCCTCTGCAAGCCTTGCATTTGTTACCTGATCCAGTTTTGCGCTCCTTTTTCTTCTTCCCAGCTCTAACAAGCATCCTTGCCCTTTTACAAGTTAAGGTCATTCAGAGGATCTATACAAGGAGGGAGAACACAAGCTGGACTGGAGATCTTGAAAGGCTCATGCTTACCCTCACCTTTAATAGGGAGGCACCACCCACAGAGACAACACGTTATCCCGGCATGCACCGCTCCCTCCTCATCCCAATGGCAAGTAGCACAAATCAAAGGACCACAGCAAGTTGGAACCTGTTGTCTCCACGGGTGGTATCTGCATCTGTATTAGAGATGGAGGCAGCTGTAATCACTTTGGTTTTATGCAAATGAATTCTTCGCTTCAGCTCCTGGCTAGCTGCCAGGAAAAAAACCAACCCAAAAACCACAGAATAAAACAAAAAACACCACCTCCTGTCAATACGAAGTTTGTGCAGATTAGGAAACCCAATTATTGGAGTCTGCATAAAAAGCTAAACATCAAAACAAAAGTTGGCATGTAACTTCCCAGGATGTGGGAAGGCCACAAATCTTATCTCTTAACCCAGCCATAATTTAAGTTTTCATTTCTATTGTGGCTTTGAATTACAGCCCTGCAGCTTTAATACAAATAAGTCTACTCAAGGTTTTCAGGAGTTCTATCACATCAGGGATCTTATTTTCCACACGCTTTTAAAACGGTTAACAAAAAGAGTGAGCACCCGAACTAAGAAACCATTAACTGAAGGTTCAGCCTTGGCCTAACAGCACACTGGAGGTAGGAGTCAGTCTGGTGAAAACCACACACTGCTTTCTAGCTCCCCGGGCAGCCAGCCCTGCGAACCCCCGTGCCAGGGCAACCCATGGCTGGAGCACACCGCGGCACCGAAGGAGTTGGTCTTGCCAACAGAGTCAAGTCACGTTTTGATAACACTGCCTTCCTCAGGCACCCCTTCTCCACGTAGGCAGAAGTCTCCACGGTGCCGGGAAGCTGCCGCAAGGATCGGCCACCTAAGCCTTGGTCCCGCCAACGGTCTGGCATCCGAGCTCACGTCTGCAACTGCCAGCCGAGGCATCGCGCTTCGGGCAGCCGCGCAACACGTTCCCTGCTGCTGACGTTGCTCTAGGGCGGTAGCTGCTGGCAAGCGGTGCAGACGGGTGAAGGGCCCGTCTCCTCTCCCACCTGGCACCAGGCAGCCGCTCACTGCCAGCGTACGCACACGCTACACGTGCGCACATCGCTGCAGAGCAGAATCTCTTCAGAAAGCAAGAACAGTCAGAAAAAGCAGCTCTACTCTAGCCATGCTGAAGAGAGTCAAGAAATTACATGTTGGTTTGGATTTTAAAGCAGATAGCAAAAGTTAAAAATGGAGCATAACTTGCAAAAATGTCCTGGAAGGCTTTCTGCTGCCATTCAAGTTGTGAAACACATTCGACTGGAGAGACTTATTTCCATGCAAGCAGTTTGGTGTGAAATCCCACTGAAAGGCCTGTGGCTCCCGAATGCTGTCATGACATCATGATTGAGGATTTTGAGAGCGATCAGCCCAGAACAGCTGGTGTCATGGTTGCCATTATACCATGAAACACTGAGTGGTTTTAAATGAAAAAGGGTTTCCCATTTGAAATTCTTAGATCTCTTCCATCTTATTCTGTAGACTCTTAAAACCAGAGCAGTTCTGTAAGGAGCGTATAGCTGATACTTAAGCAGAGCAGGAAATCGTGCTGCTTTAACTGAAAATAAATCTGTCAACAAGGAGGCACAGGGAGAGCTCCACTTCAGACTTTTCAGGTTCTTATTAAAAAATATAAATTAAAGTCAACATTTTCACGTTACTTGCTACATCTGTTTGCTATTCCATTATAAATAAAAATACAGGGGCCTCCAATGCAGTGTTAGTTAACTCAAAAAAAAAAGTCTTTTTAATTTAATACTGCATTATAATTGGTCTAGATTGTACTGTGTTACCAGAAAAGGTCCACATGAAATAAGGTATACATTACCCAAAGTCAACCTGGGAGATTAAAAAGACCTTTGGCAGCGTACTATCCTTCCCTTTCTGAAGGGTGAAGGACAACAATGTTTTAGAAGCACATCCCTATTGTGGGAACCTTGCTGACTGTCACAAGCAGATCCAGCTCTGCACTCTGCAGAGAAAGATGGGAAACAAAAAAGCCCTACAAACTAAATCCCATCTCCAAAGGCCAGGGCAGAATTCAGTGTCACATCAGCTTTAACGGAAATCTTCCAAAGATTTAAACAACTCCCTGTCACCCCACACTCCTGGCAACCATCCTACAACACGTTTCACCTGGGACAGCAGAATCCCAAATTCCTTTGAGCAACAAAAGAGATCGATACTCATTTTCTTAAACGAAGGCTTTATTAAATTCCCTGCCAGAGAACAAGAGCCTCCTAAGCGCACAGGAAAACCAGAACTCCTGCAGTATGCACCCAGGGCTGGGCTGGTGACAAGCAGTTCACATGGCAGTTGTGTTTCAAGAGTAGTTAGCAAAGAGTGACTGCTGTTGGGAGCAAGAATTGCTGGTGAGTGCTCAGCTCTGAAAATCTTTTCTCTGCCTGACTTCAGTGCTCGCCTACCAGGTGATAACTTCAGGTGCAGTGTTTAAGAGATGTGTAGGTTTTGGCAGCTTTACATATACAGAAGTGATTAGGAAGACTTTTTGCCATAAAGGTAGAGCCACACTTGGACACCACATGTAGTGTTAAGTTTGGTGGCTTCAAGAATGAGGCCAAAATAAAGGTGACAGACCGCAGACACAAGGTAAGCGACACAAGGACATCCCACTGTGGAGCCACAAACACTGTTCTAGTCACACTGAGAGAAGGGAAACACGAACTTACTCAGGGCATGGGAGCTCACTTTGACGGATCTGAGCAGGGCTATGCTCAAGAGATTATAGTCACCATCTCCAGGGCAACGCAGCAGCGAGGGCTTGCTATTTAATCACGGTGCCCAAATGCAGCATCCTCCGGCAGCGCAGTGCTGGAGGCGGCCAAGGCACACCAGCTCCCTAAAGCCTCCTCCCAAGCTCACGAACACACAGGGCATTGAGGGACTTCAGACATCCCAGAGCACAGCGCACACTTTGCTTCTGCTTTGCTCAGCAGGCCTTGGAAATTGCCCGCAGCCAACATCTAGAGATGGGGGGTTAATTCCTGTGCCCTGCAGCAAAAGCCACATTCCACTACTCCAGTCCAAGTTTCCAGACCAAACCATATGATAGTATAAAGAGTTAGGAGGTCTCGTGCCAGAAAGTTAAAGTTGTGACATGTCACTTGTGTGATACATTCGCTCTTCCACCCCTCTGCTTTCCACTACAGGAGAACAAGTTTTTAGTCTAGCAGACAGGTCTAGGGAGTGAGAAGCCAGAGCACACGCTAGGGTCAAGGAGGCTGTGTCCTTATATAATTTGCTTCTTCATGGATAAAACCATATCACTTTCTGTGTCTTCAGCTGAGACTCTCATGAAACCATCAGGAAAGAGTTTTGAGCAAAGAGAAGAAAGTTTCACCATGGGAAAACCTCAAGCTGTCAAGTCACCAAAGACAGGAAGCCAGCACAGCACTTACTCCTTCCAAAACTAGTCCCAGCAAAACAAGATGGGCAAACACAGGTCACCTAATCTTGGCACCCTCAGATTTTCAGCAGCAAAGATAAAATGTCATGATCTGAGAACAAAGGCATCACGTGAAGGCCTTCATGTCCATGGCAGGGTCTCTTGTGGAAGCAAGGGAAGGAAGCCTTTAACGTCACTTCTCCATTTCCTTCACTTGCCCTGCCTTTCCTCCGCCCCAGTAACTAATGGCTGGTGTTTGTTGTTAGCAGATGTGCTGGTTAAATGTCCCAGGAAGATCTCTGTGACACTAGGGTCCTGCATAAACTCCAGTCTTAAGAGACTTGTTTGCTGAAAAACAGTTCTGTAATCAGAAGAAACTTCTTTACAGTGAGGGTGACAGAGCACTGGAACAGGCTGCCCAGGGGGGTTGTGGAGTCTCCTTCTCTGAAGACATTCAAAACCCGCCTGGACGCCTTTCTATGTGATGTCATTTAGGTTCCTGCTCCAGCAGGGGGATTGGACTAGATGATCTTTTGAGGTCCCTTCCAATCCCTAACATTCTGGGATTCTGTGTGTAATCACAAACATGAGGAAAAAAAAACAAAATAAAACCATTAAAAAACAGGAGAAACTGCCCTGAGGACATGGGTAAGGTTAAAGAAATTGCCTGACTGCTGCTGTTGCAAGAGAAGCACTAGAGTGAAAAAAAACTGGTGGGTGAGTCTTAATCACCACAAACCAAAGAAGGAAAGCTTAGGTGAACAAACTGGGGCCTTTGCTGCACCATTCATCAAGGACATTTACCCTGCAATTATGAAACAGCACAAAGACAGTTTCACCGGACAAGGACAACGGGAACCTTCTTGCCATTTCTGGCAGGCTAAAAGGCCACGTTCCCAGCCCCATGACAGCTTGCCTGATACTTTAACTGAAGTTAAAGAGCAAGGTCAGTAAAAGAAAGACAAGAGTAAGGTTGGATCACGCTGCTTGCCTGGTCCAATGCAAAATGCTCGCTAAAGACCATCCATACCAACGAGCTAAGATAATTTAATTACTGGAGCAAAAAAAAAAAAAAAGTCCAACAATTAGAATTTTATGCTTCTGTTGCACAAATCGGCACTTTATGTAGCAGTCACTGGGGTGGCAGTCCACTGACAGTAACACCGCTGTGCCAGCAATAGAAAAAAATGTCCTTACAGCAGTTTTCCAGAGGAAGGTATTTAACACGAACAGGGAGGGGTCAGGATTTAAGCATATGACTGTAACAGACTACCAAGAAAGAAAAACACAAGATGACATTCAGTTGGGAAAAAAAAAAAAAATTCCCAACCAGTTAGAAGAAATGAAGTATTTTTAAAGTATAGAGGGAAAAAAAACCCAAACAAAACCAACTCACTCGACTTAACAGTGACAAGGATATATATTGCATTCAAAGTCTGCAGAGGGGAACATCATAATTCTTCTACATCCAAGAGCAGGCACATGCCACCCATTGCGAGAGCAAGGCCAGGGCATTCTCAGCAGAAAACCAGCTGTTCAAATAATAAGACCAGCAGGGTGGGTTTTTACCTACACTCCCTCAAAATGCAACACAAAACACAACGTGCAGCAACAGAATTTAAGTGACACTCACTCGTGTACTCTGTTGTCTCCATAGAGGTCACTTAACCCAAAGCTGACGTAGTGCCAGTGCTCAGGAACATTCAGCGCCGGGTTTCCCAGGTTTCTGTACATGCTGACGTAGTCCAGAGGGTCAGGTCCTCCCAACCTGCGTGAAAACCAGAAAGATTCTTAGGTAAGTTTATTCAAGACAAATGGGAAGTCTCCACAGGTGCTACAAGAGGCTGTACAAAGACCTGCCTTAAAGCATAGTTAGTGACAAAAATGAAATCAGCATGTTCAAATTACTTTTAAAATAATAAAAAAAAACAAACCCAAACACTCACAACTCAGGAGAAAGGTTGGGTTTAATCCAGAAAGCTTCAAGCACAGGAAGACAAAGTGCAAGTTCGCAATGTACTACAATGTTTTTAAGGTTAAAGCGTAAAAACCTCTGGAAAAATCATGTTAAAGCTTCTACAAAACACACAGAAAATTGGAAAACTGTACTAGTAAAAGAGTAATAGCTGTATCTGCACTGCAAGCTTTTAATTCAGTCCAGAGGCACATACCTCAATTAAAAACCAACACTGATGCTGTTCCTCAAAGCAGAATTTGAAACGGCTAAGTTTTCAGTAATCTATACATAGACAGGACAGTTAAAATAGTGGAGGAGAAAACCACTGGTTCAGAAAAATTAGTACCAGAACTTGTAAAATACACTGGCTGCATTCATCAAGAACAAGTGAAAAACCATCACCGCACGCTCTGCTCCAACATCAGAACGGGTTCCTTAAAAGACCGTTACTTAAAAGCCAGCGCGGCACAACCAGGCTACAACAAGCAGCGTCACCCCAACCTACAGCCACCCTTCCCATCACAAGGCCCGAGGAAAGAGGCCGGTGTGGCCAGAGCACAGCGCAGCCCTGCCGCTCGCCGTCGGCAGCTCAACTCCCCACCGAAGGAGGGAACGCGCTAGGCTGTTTTGCTCGCTGTTCGCCCTGTCAATCATAAAACACATGGGTAGAAGGAAGCAAGAAGAGACAAAACGTCAATGGACCTACCATAAGCATTTATGTGAATAGTGTGAGCAGCTGTTTAACTGTTTCCTGACTTTGATTCACTTTAAGTAAAATACTCTTAATCACCTCAAACAAGAAAATCCAAACTAAGATGACCCCCTTCGTTCAAACCACTTGTTACACACCAATTCCCCTCTTCTGCACTGCCTGTTCAGACCCCGACTCCATCACCTTCAGGTTGCAGGGCATGCCTGTGCCTCCCTTGCTAGGGTTTGTGGATCATCACCCTGCATGGTACAACAGCTGAACAAAAAGCGTTTGAGCTCCTCGGTTTCGTTCCCTGATTAAAGTACCGCTGTCTTATATCAAACACTGGCAAGCTCGGCAAGAAATACTTTCTCAGCATCCAGCCTGCTTGGCAGTCTCTTGTAGCACCCTCCACTACCACTGCTCCATGCCCCCTGGAAGCGTTTGTCCTTCACATGTGGAGATCCATACCTTGTCTTACCAAGGAAGCTCTAGGATGATTAAACAGCCAAGCTTAATTGAAATTATCCCACTTAAGGCCAGCGCGCTTCTCAGAGTCCCATCTAGCAGCCCAGAGGAAACTCCGACAAGTATCTCAAATCCTCAGGCCTGAGCGTAACCAGGCTGCTGTAGTAAAGTCAGTTACACCCATAGGCTTCACAGAACAGGCAATCAGTGCAGAAGAGGTTTAACCCTGAGCTTGCACAGTTACCCATGGATCACATTCACCAAGCAATTTCTTGAAGTTCATTTAGGAGAGACCCTTGAAAAGACAGGGTTTTCAGAGCTAGAGTAGCTGGTAGTGCCCAACAGAGGTGCTAAAACCCTCACAATTTGGCACTAGCCTCAACAGGAGCTGCAGCACCTGGGCATCTCCACAAGGGATTCTCTGGAGAAGCAGTCACCAAGGCTGGTGAGATGGATCCAGCCCTTGCTGGAAGCTCATCGGTCTGGCAAGAGGCCAGCACCCAGTCAAGGCGACACGCAAAGCACCTGTAAGGAGGTGCTTTCCAGGGTGAGCTCTAAGTAGAGTTAATGTCAAGTTTATCACCCACAGGGAAGATGGAGCCAGGAAGGGCCATGAGAACAGGCTTCCTGTTGTTTCCAGAAGACACTGACAGACTCTACACAGATTTCTAGTTACAGCAGTACACTGTTTGAAACACTCTGCTCACCTCCTGGCCCAAAAGTGTGCTGTGTTGCCTCCCTCCTACTGCTACAGAGAAAAAAACAAAACAAACCACACACACACAAAAAAAAAAAAGCAGAGCAGGATAATCTAACAGGAGTGACCTTCCCGAGGACATTTTCCATCTTATTAAGTCATGTAAGGCCACCATGGTGGCTCCTGGCCAGCTCCAGCTTCACAGCAGGTCTGTTAAGAACGCAGCCCAGGATATCAGGGCAGGACAGAGGGCATAAGCATCCCAACCCCAGAAATGGCACAGAAGTCCGTGGGCAAGGGCCAAGGGAGAATTATGCAGCCTTGTCATAGGACAAACAACAGTTTTACAGTGTAAAAAGCAGAGCGGTGAGCAAGCATGGGGAATGGGTGTTTAGACCCTGGGATGCAGCAGAGTTTGAAGGCGCAGTGGCAGCCTAGGAAGATGTGTTCTCAAAGTCTAGCAATAGTTTGAAGCACTCAGAAAAAAAGAGTCCCACTCTGACACACCCCATCTCCACCTGCTGCCTCTCACCAGCACCAGGTGACACTGCAGGCTGGGATCTCTGCCACAGATACCCTTTCAGGTGGCTACATTCCGAGTGCAGCACCGATGCCTTGGCCAGTACTCAGGCTCACCACACCAGTAACTCCCGGATCCATGGTGGAAGCAGCCAGGTGAAAGCAGTTCCAGCCAGGACAGTCACTCACCCCTGAGTAGCAGCCTTGGACAGCAGCAGCCGCCCACCTGACTGGGAAGCCTCCAAAGCAAGGGAGGCCAACACGCTGAGCAGCAAGAGGAAGGGAGGTCAATAGGCTGACCAGCAGACCAGTGTGAGAGATACCCAAGCGCTCAGAGATGACGTGCAGGATTTACAACGCAGAGAAAACCCCTTGTTAAGCAACAAGTATCTCCCACACGCACAAAACCTGCTTCCAAACCAAGGTTTCATAACACCTTAGATACCAAATGGTTTGCACCAAACCGCTACTGAAACGCGTGCAACGCGCAAGACAAACCCTAGTACTCGTACTGCCCTCTTCCAGGGCAGAGCCTGCTCCCTGAGCACGCTCTTCCTCAGGGCTACTCAAACACATTCAGCAGGTCTGATGCAGACAAGGAGCAAGGCCTGCCTCGACTGCTCCAGGCAAGCCAAATACCTTTCCCTCGTTCCCCTCGGCAACTCCACGCTTCTCTCCAAAGGCCCAGCCCCTCCAGGAACCTGCAGCACCACGCGACCCAGGAGGCGGCTGCGGCAATGCGGCACTGGCTGGCTCACGAGAGCAGAGCTCTGTCCTGCCCACAGCAGATCCAGCCAGCTAGCTACTCACCGGTTTACACACTGCACAATGATCCAGACAGACTGTCTTTACTCCCCAAGAAATCTGGTAGGCTTGGAAGAGAGTCAGACAAACAGCCTGCAGCAGTGACTAATTAAATTTTGAAAAAATACACGTCCAAGCCATATACCTATCCCGAAACCGTTGCAACCGCAGGAGTATCCAGCACCAGCTTTAAACAAGAACGTACCCATAGCAGTAAAGCTCAGCAAAAGGCTACTCAGCACAGATATTCATCCGGTTTCGGTGGCAGGTTTCGCTGCTACGCTAATTCGCGGAGCGCTGTTAATGCTTCCTCCCGTGCCTCCTCCCTCCCACAGCCAGGGTTGCAGGGTTTGACCTCGTATCACAATCTACATATCAGTAACACGAGCTCACACAAAGAGCTGGAAGCGTTGGAGGATTTTATTAGGAAGAGCCCAACTTCAAAGCCAGAGGTACAGTACAAATTTGTTGCATTCTCTATTCATGGAGCTCATTCAGGAGCAAGAAGGGCAGCCTCAGGGGAAACCCGTATTTGCATCTGCACCAAAAGTCTTCTTCTGACTGATGTTAAGAGCGCTCTTAAGTTTCTGTGGAAGGAGAAATCCAATGTGGGCAGAGAGGAAACAGCTCCACAATGGGAAAAAAAGTTGGAAAACACCCAATCCATTTACCCTGAAAATTCCTTAGTGGGTTGGTTATAATCAAGCAGCTGACAATAGGACTGCTCTTCACAGCTACCTTTTGACAACCTTCCAAAAGTTGTCCATGATCTTCAAGCGGCTGCAGACCACAGGTCAGCGCACTAGTTTGAGTACACAGCCTAAATTCAAGACAGCTGATGAAAAAACAACAGTCTGGCCTGAATTCTACCTATTTCAAAACCTATCAAAAAGTAAAGTACAAATCTGGTTTTTTCACAAGCAATTCTAAGCACCAAGATGTTTCATTCAGAGATCCTCAACCACATCTTAAAAATAAAAGCAGGTGCTGGATTTCGAGAGAGAGAAACTCATTCTCAGGGCATGGCCTTTACAAACACAGCCGAGAACTCTTCCAAGAAGTTCCAACTGCGATCGCCAGCTTTTACCCAAGATACGCAAATAGCATTAGAAAAAATACTAGCGCCATGAAATAATGCATGAAGCTAATCTCCTTCATTTAACAGGTATGTGGTTCTGCAGATTCTCCAACACTAGGAAGGACAGATCTGCTGTGCCGTGCAAGCCAAAGAATACAGTATCAGCTCCCTGGACAAGAAAAATTGCTGTTAACCATACAGAAACTGATACGTATAATTAAAAGCTGATTAGCGTTACAATATTTCTCCTAAGGCAGGGAACTTTGTTCAGCAATTTCCTCTTCTAATCTAAACCAACTAGCAGCTGGCAGCAGAAACAGAGTACAACAGTGAGTGAGTGGTGGTAGAAATTATTCTACCAGACTTCACAAAATTAAGCTCCAAGTTTCACCTAACAAAGGGAGAGAAAACACCTGTAGCGTACACATCGGCTCCACCTTGCACAAGAATCTCCTGCATGGAACAGCAGCAAGAAGCTCACCTCTGATTTCTATGAGCAAAGCTCTCAACTCTCACTGCCAGATGAGGTGACAGTCAAAGAACTGCTAAGTGGAAAACGCCAGGATAAACAGACCTTACCATTACTCCTCACTTGCAAACAACCAGCACTGCCAACAGCAGTTTTTCTAGTGTGTGAGCTCCAACTGCAGTGAGGCCCTAATCAACCCCTTAAGCAAACAAGTTTTTCCCCAAACAAGGGTCCCTGACGTTCTTCATTACAGACCCAAATCTCCCTCCATCCCACACAAATCTTACATCACTCTAGACAGTATTGTTTTAAGCTGTTGATGGAAAAGAAGTGCTAAGTCCCAAATCAAAATGACTGGAATCTCATCAAGCTTGAATACTTAAGGTTAGAAATAGGTGTAAAAATAGACTGACCAGACCACCACCGAAGTACCACAGGATAGACCCACACAGATGATTAAGAAACTATTTGCATTTCGAGATCTCTGATTTGTAAGATCACATCTCGGCCCACTGAGTCAGTTTAAGTACAAAAAAACCAAACCCTAAGCAATAAGGGCTAACAGACATATTTCTTGCTAGAACCATATAAAAAACAACACTTCCTTGGAAGACAACAGCATTAGTTAGCTTGGCTGTCAGAGTAGAACAGAGAAACGAGGTTATTCTGCTGTAGCTCTGAACCCAGAGACATTTACAGTTCCTTTTAACCTGTATAAAGAAGCTGAGAGTTAACTAAATCTTTTCCAAGTGGTGGAGTAGGGCTTGGTCAACATCAGGTCCAGCAAACACTTGGGGGTGACTTGATCATGTTCTTTAGGCCCAGAAGAGGGGGCTGAGCAGCAAAGCAATAGTAAAAAGCAAGAGGAACTCTTCTTTGCACAGGGCTAGACACTTATCTTGATAGCTAAACATCCAAGTCCTTCCTTCAGGCCACTCTCCCGCATAAACAACTGCTGTTACTGGTGTCAGACACTGTGTCAGCAGAGAGGGTAAGCAGCAGATTTGCAGTCTGCAGTAACACATGGCTATGCGAGGGCAAGGAAAGTTGGCTCTGCCTCATAGGTTTTATGGGTACATGCACAGCACACATCTAGCATGGAGGCCTGAACGCAGGTTCATCCTGGTCAGTGCTGGCCAAACTCGCACCCTAAGCTCCAGAACAGAAGACAGAGCTCACACCTCCTGTCCAGGAGGAAAGACCCCAGCCCCCCATCCTCTCTGAGAACTCCTCCACTGAGTAACACATGCTCCCTTTTCCCATGACCTGCCCCAGTCGAGGCCCTCATCAGCCATTCCTCATTCAAGGAAACTCCAAGTCACCCCAGAAACCCTCAATACATGCTCCTGCCTTCACCACATCCCTCCCTAGATCATCCCTTCCATTCCCAGTACATCCTCCCCAAGAACACCACCTAGATATACCTCCCAAGCACCCAACTACATCACAAACGTCTCCTCCTCCAGACTCCCTGCACGCCCCCAAAGCTCTTCCACCTCACCTCAAAGTGAGCACGCAACCCCCAATCCCCCTCCCCTTACTGCAAGCCTCCCCAGACCCACAGCCTCCCCCAACTCCACTTCCTGCGTTCCACTGCTCCCCCACAACCCTCTCCAACCCCAAAGGCCCCCGGCCTCACTGCTCCTCTCTCAGCCCC
>VWZK01000121.1:448498-525318 GCA_013396935.1 Baryphthengus martii | reverse complement strand
CGCCCCTATTGGCTGGGGTGGCTGTCAGTCGACGAGGACAGCCCGCATTACCTGCCGAAGCGGGGCTCCTCTCGCCCCGCCTTCGCGGAGAGCACCTGTGCTCATTGGCAGCTAGAGCTGTCAGTCAGGCGGGACTGCACACACANTCCCTCTTTGTGCCTGGGGGACAATGGCGGCTGGGGGGCCCGGCCTTGGCCGCGCTCCCAGCGTGCTCTGGGGACAGGCCTTGGCCACACTCCCAGCGTGCTCTGCTGCATGCTGTGCTCAGCTGGACAGCATGGGAGGTGACAGCTTTCCACCAGCACCCTGTCCCAGGCAGCAGCTTGACAGGCCCAGACAGAGGGGGATGGTCACTCCCAGTATCGGCCACCTACACTCAGCGCATCCTGCCAAGTGGTCACAGCAAAGGAGTGCTGGCACCCATGGCGTGGATTCCCATGGCGTGGATTCCCATGGCGAAGGCCGCAGGAGGCAGAGCTCCTGAAGGAGCTGCTCCCAGCATGAGTTGCATCAGCTGTAGTTTGACAGTAGGGTGTGGTGTCACAGATGGCTGCTGTGAGCTGATAATGCTTCTCATTAGCTCAAAGCAGACCTTCAACCTGCGTGGGTAATACCTCAGTTCGAGGTGGATGAGAATGATTGATTGCCTTGATGAGATGCTTCTGGGTCCACTTCTGATTAGCCCCATCCATGCTGGCCTTCCAAGAGAAAGAACCATCCAGGAAGGGGTGGGAGGGCATGTCTTGGAGGGAGCCTCCTTCAGTGTAGTGAGTCATAGATTATGCTCCTCCCTTCTGATCAGTGATTGAGATTTTGTTGTTTCAAGGGGTCAGTGTTGTGCTCCCTCCTTTCTCTGTAATCTCAATTTCTTCTGAATCTTTTTGCCATGTGACACGTGGACTTGCTAGCCTAGCGTATCTCAACCTATTGCTTTATTTTCCCTGTAAACTGAATGACTTTAGTTCTCAAATCAAGCCAAGTGTTCTGACTCCTTCTTTATTATTGATCCCAATTTAATCTCTAGAACTTGAACTCTCTGATACGGTTTTGGTTTTGTTTCTTCCCTTTGAATCACAGGAGAGAGTTTTAAGTTAGATACTGAAGAAAAATATCTAATGAAAAATTAAATTAAGCAGCAGAATTGACTATACAGAGAAAATTATGTCATCTTCTTTATTGGAGACATTGAAGGGTAAGTTAGGTTGATTGTCCTTAGAAGTAACTGGAGTAACACGGATCCTGCTGTGGTGTTGAGTGATTAGCTAGCCATTACATTTATTTCTCAGCACTCTGGTACTGTGAGGGTACGTTTGTTGTGCTATAGTCATGTAATAGCAGCCAGTAGCTTATTTCAGGAAGTTCTTTTGTCATTTAGCGCAGTGATTGCCACCCCTGCTTCAGACCTGAAGGAGGGCTGGCGTGCCAGCAGCTGACTTCATTCCTTTTCTCATTTTATCAGCTGGTCTTATAAAAGCTAATTCTTCTTCTTGCCCCTCTGATAAATGAGTTCTTCCCCTCCCTGTACAAGTAGAATGAGGCAGTTATTGTGGCATCTGCCTTTAACACTGGCAGCCTGTCAGCGGAGGAGCCTTGTGGTGACGCTGCATTTTTGGTCCTCTTCTGAGTTCAGGCGGGAGGGGAAGCAGAGCTGCACAGAGCAGGTACCACTGTTCCTGCAGCTCCTCAGAGAGCTGCAGGCACCTTTTTAAGGCTGGATGTCGTCTGCTCTTCTGTCTGCCTGCGTGTGAGAGGGTGGGCAGGGAGAAGGGAGATACTGAGCTGGTGAACAAGCCAGTCCCAGCCGTGCTCTAGTACCTCAGCATGTCCCAAAAAGCCATTAAGGTATATACCTAAAACCCCAACAAGGAGTTTTTTTTGTTTCTCTTACCAAACAGTATGCTCACCTTCATATTTTCGACAGGAAGTTTTGTAATATACAGTAAGAGATTGGAGCTGTACCTCTCCTCCTCCTCCTCGTCTAGTAGGTCATTTTAAAAAGAACTGTGTTCCCACCCTGCACTCTCACTCTCTCTGAAATAAATAGTCTGGGAGCTCTCATGACCGTAATGCTCATGCAAATAGACAGCACGGTTCAGCAGTGGCCTAAGCAAGTGCAGATTCCTTGACCTGCGTGGAATTGTCTCTGTTTAAATAAAAGTGGATAAAATTTGGCTTCGTAGTCTAAGCACTGTCATTTTAAACAGCTGAGCTGTCCGCAAGGGCCGTGTTGTCTTCGGTTTGTTCTTGGTCTTATAAAATGTGTGTCTAATAAAATCATTTTACAACAATATGAAATGTGCACACTCCATAAAAAGTGCTACATGGTGGATTGACTCTCTTGGTGATTTCCATTTAAATTTGAGTCCTAAATGCATCAGGATGAATGAATCAATAACTGACTAGCTACAGAGCCAGCCAAAGAGGCAGGTTCAGTTACTTCAGGGTACTCACGAGAATTTTCCACGAGATTATTTTCCTTGACCTTCACGTGTAGTTTTTCTTTCTTCTTTTAATCTTTTGTGCAAATTAAAAAAAGAAAAAAATCCAAAACACTCCCAACAAACAAAACTAAAAAATACAAACAAAAGAAAACAAGCAAAATGGGCTGAAAGCCCAGCTAGGGTAGTTACTGGTGGAAAGACGTTAATTTTAAAGGGTTTTTTAAGTTTTAATAAATCAGAGCTTGTAGCTGAAGGGAGTATGCATATTTTTTTTGCTTATTTGAAACAAAGTTTAAAACCCAGGTCTTTTCTTTAAACCTTCTGAATCAGCCAGGGTTATTTCAAAATTTAAATGTTTTCCTCTCATTGTATAGGAATCGCAAAGTGATTTGTGGTAAATATATTTACTCAGTACAAACATCTTCAAAGAAGAAAAATGTTTTCTAGCAAAACTGACTAGGTCAGAAGGTGCTGTCAGGTCTTTGTAGCGCTGCGATAGCAAACAGCTGTGCTCGGTTTATTCCCAGGCTCTTGGAAGCGCAGCTGTGCTGAAGTCCCATCCCACCGGCACATTCAAAACAGTCGTTCGTCTTTGACTCCAGCTAGAAGTTCTGAACTACCGGCACGTTCGGTTGGCTTTGAGCTTCAATACGCAAATCTTAAACGTGGAACTTGCTGGGAATCTCACCAGGACGCGCCGGGTAATTTCTGGCCTGGCATAAGGAAGTTTCGATCTCTGCGTTAAAATAGGAGCATCATTGTTCTCCTGAAACCGTTTCGCAGCAGCAGACTGTGCTGGCAGGAAGATCCGTCATTATCTTGAATAAAATATTCAATAAGCACGATATTCTGATGTAGTTACTTTGCTGCGTTTGATTCAACTTTTCTGCTACAAGGCTTGACAAAGGATGGTATTATCTCCCCGACAGAGAGCTGTTTATAAGCTATGATAAGGAAAATCGAAATAGGGGGGTTGTTTTATTCCTTGCTTCACTTTGAAGTGAGTGGCCAGAAGAGTGTCTGTCTAAAGGGAAGTAAAGTCTTAACGCTTCACAGGCCGCTTTGTCACACTGGTACCTGTTAGTGCAGACCTTGGGATGCAACTGGAGCCGTGTCCCTCTTGCCTGGAGGGAGGAGTGCTGCCCAAATGTCAGCTTGGGTGTGCTCTTTGAGACAGTCTTGCTGCAGGCATTTGTCAGGAGACAAGGATTCAAGCAATCTACCTTTTATATTGGTTTATAACTAGGTAGGTCTGTTTTGCACAGTGCTCCTGGTACTCATCTTACAGATGCACCCTGGCGAATCTGACTCTGTCACTTTTAAGGCAGGAGTGCCGGGCTCTGATAGCAGAGCACATGCTCTCTGCAAAGCCCAGGACCCCGACTGAAGCTGCTCATGGAAGTAGCTTGGGAATAAGGCGCTGGACCATGAACTGGAGAGGCTGGGGCTGTCCCGCATTCCTTTCTGCTGAGCCTGCTCTGGCTGGTAACCTCTGGCTCTGGAATGAGTCAGGCAGCTGGGATGGCAGCATCAGAAACCGCTGCAGCCAGAGCATGTCTGGCAGAGCCCTGAGCAACTCGTTTGGCCTCAGCCTCCAAATGAAAGCAGCGATGTTGACCTACGCAGAGGTGGTGGGAAAGGGAAGGCGGTGGAGGAGCTGTGTCACCACTCATTTTCAAATGCTCTGGGGCAGCCAAAATGTCTTTTTGGCCTCAAAACCAGAGCAGTCCTGCTGCAGACCCCTTGAGAGCCAACAGGCACTTCACAGGTTTCAGTGCAACTGGCACGCTCTTCTCCCAGTATAGGGTAAAGCAGAGCTGCCCCTCTTTCTGCAGAAGAGCTTGCTCCCCTGCTAGTTGGGAATTACCAATGAAATGGCTTATCTGAGGAGATCCTATGAAAATCCGCTCCCTAGCAAAACTTGGGTCTTCCTGCAAGCTGCTCATTGTTTCAAGATGTCATTCCCTTGTGCAGGGAGAGGAAATGGAGGAGGGGAAGGAGTCAGCACAGATCCAAGTTGCCGATAGTGTTCCCAGGATGCTTCCGGATGATACAGACGGCGACAGGAGCTGCGAGGCCAGATGCCCAGCACTGACTCCCTGCCAGGGCCTCCCGGCGGCTGGTTTTACCCACTCTGTGTTTGCTGCTTGTGCTGCTCTGAATGTCGCAGAAGGCTTTTTGGATGTGTGCCTTTCTAACTGCTGTACCTAATCTCTTCTGCCCTGTCCCTTCTAAACAAGCCCTAGCCTGTCAGGCACTTTTCTTCCCCTTGCAGTCTGACTGGCACCTTTGTTCTTTCCAGACCCCAGTCTGGGTTCGTTTCCAGTGTCTTTTCTGACCGCAGTTGTGCAACCTGCCTCAGCTTTAGCTGGTTTATCCACCACCTGATCTTCTTTAGTCTCCGCTCCAACCTGTTTCACACAATCCTTTCCTTTTCCCTTCTCTGACTTTATCCACCCTCCCTCCATCCTTTCCCAATGGGCCTGTGAGAGGCCAACAGCCTTCATTCATCCTCCCACTTTTAGCAGGGACCCTGAAGCTGGCAGGGTTTGGTTGCTTTTGCTCAGCTCTCTGGAGTGCTCTCCTCTACCCAGAGTACTTAAGGTCGACGGAAAACTGAGGAGCTTGGATTTAGCCTCCTACACCTCTTGCAATAGGACCGGGTAGAAAAATCCTTGTCCGTGCAGAGCAGCATTTGGGGACGTGCTGCCGCTCCCCGGTGGCTGGGGCCGTGTGAAGTGTCGCTGCCCGGGAGGGTGCCAGTTACTCCCCTCCAGTGGCCAAGCTGGCCTGCTGGCACCTTCCCAGCCCCTGCCCTGCCTGCAGGGAGGATCAATCCCTGGGGATGTTTATTCCTAGTGAAAAAGAGAAAATCTGTACTTTGGTACTCCTTTAAAACTTGGGAAGATGTCCGAGAGGATGCTAAGCTCATGTGTTTCTCTGTTGCTTCCACAGGGTTCGGGTGTGATTAAAGCAGGTTTCGCAGGTGATCAAATACCCAAATACTGCTTTCCAAATTAGTAAGTATTCTGCTGCTCCTGGTAAGTTCTTAGTACTCTGTACTCATCCTTTGATATGTAGAGGGGAAGAACGGTCCAATTTGGAAACTGGAGAAATTATTTGTTCTTTTTCTGCCTGCTAGACAGAAGCATCAGGGAGAGGAGATCTCTGCTATTAAGTATTTTAAGATTTTCGGGGTGGGGAGACACACATGCATGATAAAAGATTACTTATCACTTTGTCAGGCTCAACATCCAACCAAAGCTGTGGGATCCTTTAGTCTCGAGACATGAGGAAAAGGACCAGGAAAAAAAAAAGTTGGGATGAGTTTGGGGTTGAACTAGATGATCTTTCTAGGTCCCTTCCAACCCCCAACATTCGGTGATGAGAGGTATGAAGACCTCTGCATTTCTTTGGTGCATGATCTGATGTTTTTATTCCTGCCAAGCTTCTTTGGAAGTTTTCTTAAGAGTTTTACTAGAAGGAAGACTTCTGGATCAAGAACTCTGAATAGTCACTGACTTATCTTCAATGGGATGGGGTTTTAATGAGTATGTTTGCAATATTTGTATATGAGCAATGTGTTCTGTACAGTGAGGTGGGGTATGGGACTATAAATATCTAATCTGAGAAGCCTACCTGAGGTCAGGTAACACCATGTGGATCTGTCAGCTCAGACCATTGCTCAGTCTAGCCATGTTCACTCCAGGTGCTGCTGGAACAAGTTAGTTCTGAATCATCAGGGAAAGTGAGGCCAGACTCAGCTGGCTTATGTCCTGCCGATTCAAAACTGTCTACAATCTGTTCCCTTCACATCTGATTCTGAGGTTAGGTTGGAGCAAACCTGGATCTGTCTGCACCTCTACTGGTTAGGACAGAGAGGAACATAAAATAGTTAATGCTTGGGTATGTCTGAACTCTCTCTCTAGAAGCATTTACACTCTTGCCTCTGTTCTAGTGTGGGCAGACCAAAGCACACTCGTGTTATGGCTGGTGCTTTAGAAGGGGACATTTTCATTGGTCCAAAGGCAGAGGTAAGAAAACCTGTATGCTGCACTTCCCCATGTATCTCAGTGTGCTGCTGTAAGGAGAGGCTGTAGCAATTGTGCTTCAAAGGGCTGTGGTTCCTTGGTATCAGCGTACAGATCAGAAGAGCAGAATAGATTGTCACATTTAAGTGCGGCCAAGGTGGAGTGGGAAGCTTCATGAAATTCTTGTGCCAACCTGCTGACTGATCACAGACCTTTTTCCCAAGTCTTTCTGTATCTCCCTTTTTTCTCTAGGCTACTTCTAGGTCTGTCTGGTTACATCCCTGTCTTTTTGACTGGGATCTTTAGAAATGAATGCTGCTTGATTGCCTTTTATCTCCCTGGTGTGGGCAAGAAGCTTGGCTTTCCACAATCCTGCTTTTGTCAGCGTATAGTCATATGGTCTCACATTTCTCATGAGCCCTCAGAACTACATTCCCCAATACCATCCTCTTATGTTTTATGTCATGACTGAGCTGGTAGAACAAAGATACCATTTGATAGGTGTCTGTATGTTGGCTCAAAAAGTTCTAGGATGGAATGTGCTCTGCAAATGCCAGACTTTCCTACTTGGTATAAAAAAGCCTTGTTTAATCTCATGAACACTTCCCTGGGAGAGGTGTTCGTGATTAATGTTCGGTTTTTGCCCTTTGTGCTAGAGATAAGTGTCTTTTACTGGAATCAAAGCTAGGCGAGTCTGGCATTAAATCATAGTCATAGTGCTCAGAAATGTGATTGATTGGGTCCCTGACAGGTTTGCTCTATTGTCCTTTCTGTTTGCTCAGGAGCACAGAGGCCTCCTCTCGATCCGATACCCGATGGAGCATGGCATAGTGAAGGACTGGAATGACATGGAGCGCATTTGGCAGTATGTGTATTCAAAAGACCAGCTTCAGACATTCTCAGAGGAGGTGAGATACCTCACTGTGTAATGGCATAGGCACCTTTCAGTGTGCATAACAGCAAGAGCCTTGGAACTCCAGGAAAGATTTGGGGCTTTTCCTTTGTTCCGCTTTCTAAATGTGCCTGTTGTTAAATTAGGCTCTTTCACCTCTCTGGAGATACTGCACAAGAAGTGTCCAAGTAGAATTCATCCCCCCATCTAGTGTTCTGGCCTAACTGAAAGTCTGACTTTCAGCATTTGTTATTCACACTCTTTAATGACTCTGCTCCAGGCCAAGTGCTTCTAACTTTTCCTGTTCTGCCTGCGCATCAGGCCTGTCCACTCAGCAGTGACGTGACTTGAAGTGAGGAAGGAGAAAACCATAATCCTGTGGTCTGGAAGGAGCTGACCAAAATCTTACTAAATGACTGAGAGACAATAGGTTGAGTGGAGTAGGAATATTTTTGCCTGCCTGTGCTAAGACCATGCACCTTCACCCTCTCTTAGTGTCTGTGTATTTTTGGCTAATCTGGCTGATTTTGGCACTGAGAATCACCTGTTTGTCCTTCACAGGGCAGGGTCGCTCACAGAGTAGATTTCCTACCCCCTTTTCATAACTAGGCCAGAACCCTGCTGGTCTTCCAACTTACTAGACTGTGAATAACCTCTATTACAGCTCAGTAGCTGAAATTATTTCCTTCTACCTGTCCTGTTGCACCAGTGGTTCCTAAAGTGAATAAATAAGCAGAAGTTTTTAGGAACACACATCTAGCTGCCTCCTGGTTTACTGCAGCACGGCTGCTTCTTTTCTTTCGCAGCATCCTGTGCTGCTGACGGAAGCTCCCCTGAACCCACGCAAGAACAGAGAGCGTGCTGCTGAGGTGTTTTTTGAGACCTTCAATGTGCCAGCGCTCTTCATCTCCATGCAAGCTGTGCTTAGCCTGTAAGTGGCTTTCGTCTTTCATTTCGGCTTATGAAATGTTGCTCTAAAATCTGTTTTTTCACAAACAAACAAAACCAAAAAAACCTGCAGAAGACCACACTGATATCTGACTTATCCCCTTTTCAAGCAAGAATTGAGATTGAATTTTAATTGCTGTAATTAAGAGTTTACAGGAAATTTGCTGAAGTATGATGAGAACTAGGCTTGAGGGTTTTTTTGGCCTCTTCATGTGAAATCTCTGCTCCCTGGGTTGAGCCTGGTTGTGCTGCAGGCCTGGGGTCACTTTGAACTGCTCACTCTGACTTAATTGTCTGCCCCTTTGCTCAGCTACGCGACTGGGAGGACCACAGGAGTGGTGCTGGATTCCGGGGATGGCGTTACCCACGCGGTTCCCATCTATGAGGGCTTTGCCATGCCTCACTCCATCATGCGGATTGACATCGCTGGCCGTGATGTCTCACGCTTCCTGCGTCTCTACCTCCGGAAGGAGGGCTACGACTTCCACACAACCTCTGAGTTTGAGATTGTCAAGACCATCAAGGAGGTGAGGCACTGTCTGTTTCTGTGTTTATCTGAGAATGAGGTTTCTGCCCCAGGGAAGTTGTGACTTGTGAAATGTAGTGGGAGGTGCCAGCCTACCTAGCTCTGAACCTCATCCCTTTATCTGCCTAAGGGAGACTAGGGCCTTGAGGATGATTAAAGGAGTGGAACATTTCTCATATGAGGTAAAGCTGAGAGAGCTGGGACTGCTGAGCCGCGAGAAGAGAAGATTGGGAAGGCTCTCATCAATTTATATAAACGTCTGGAGGGAGAATGCAAAGAAAACAGAGCCAGGCTCATTTCAGTGATGTCCAGTGACAGGACAAGATGCACAAACTGAAGCGCAGGAGGTTTTGCCTGAACGTAATTTGTTACTGAGAGGGTAACTGAGCATTGGCAAAGGTTGTCTAGAGAGTTGTGAACTCTCCATCCTTGGTGATATTCAAAAGCTATCTGGACATGGTCCTGGGCAGCCTGCTCTAGGTGACCTTGGTTGAACAAGCGGATATGGGCCAAATGACCTCCAGAGGTCCCTTGCAACCTCAGTCATCCTGTATTCTGTGACATTCAGTCAGGGTCACGTCTAATCCCTGTTTAGGGGCTGTAAACATGGAGGTGAAGACAGGCTGCTGGTTCAGAATCTGGTTTGTATTTATTTGTGCTGCAGTTTCTCAAGTTCCAATGATACCTTTCACTAGTCTTTGTTTACCCTTTAGGGCAAGGGTCTGTAAAATCTGTGGCAGGTAGAGATCACAAGTAGGATATTGCAAGTTGCTTCCCCTCTCTCCCTGGGAAAGAATTTGCTCACAGCATTCACGGCTACAAAAGCTTCCCCTCTTTATCGGGTCTGCAGTATTTAGTGACCTTAGAGGTGTGCAGCAGTTTTGAAAGGCAAGATTAAGATCCCAAGCAGAGCAGTTTCCGTGCTAAGAGAGGAGGACAGAGGTGGGACAGCAGAATTGTAGCTCAGAGCTGGTGGCCACTCATGGCAGCTCTGTGGCATTGCCGTGCTCACATAGGTGGGCCGCTCTGATTTCGGCAAGGCTCTGTGTGACTGAGGGCTGCCTGCTCAGCCATGGAGTCACTCCTCGGATCAGTACTGGCTGTGATTGCTGTGGGCTGATGCCTGAAAGCGGCTGCCATGCTATAGGCTCCCAGCACAAGCTGTGATCACCACAGGTAACTCTGGGCTGAGTCAGCAGCCAGTGCCAGGGCTTGAGAGTGTTAATGAGCTACCAGCAAAGAACCATAATGGAAATAGTTTGCTTGTTCTGCACGGCTATAGCTCAGTGTGGCCGTGCTGAGGGAACAGGGCTTGTGCTTTGTGTCCTGGTACAACTCTTCTGCCTGTTGCCCAGGGCAGGAGATTTCACAGGCTTGTGGACTTTAACCCAGTAGCTGCTCTCCGCTCTACAAGTACTGACTGCTGAATGAGAGAAAAAGCTGATGTGCAGGTACTGCAGCATCTGCAGACCAGAAGATCTAGTGATCAGAGACCTGCTGGAGAGCTCTGTGTTTCAGAAGAAGCCTGTTTTGTAGCAAACACCAATTGCACTGCAACTGCAGTGGCTTATGGGACAGAGCAGGAGACTTGTACTCTTCGTAAATGGCCACGGCTCCCTTTGTATCTTGGGTGATGAAACTGCTAAAGGATGCTGTGCTCACTGTTAAACACAACATCTTGCACCAGTGCAGTCTCTCCTCTGGACTATACACTTAGAAAAATGAAGAGCAGGGGAAAGCGAGTCAAGTCCTGCTTTGCACACTGACTACCCTCACCAGTGAGACAGCTGAAGAAAGGAGGAAATAACTTGATGTTTGCTCTCCAGCCTACACCTTTTGCTTTACTTTAGTTTTAGCTGAGTAAAGTGTTGCAGGTTTCTAGGGTATATGTGCCTGGAACTTGCAGTGAGATTGCTGTTGGTGCTGTTTGTGAATTGATTGGCAAATCTGGAAATGATTGGAAGTTGAAAAGCCTAGAGGAGGAATTACCTTAAAAGGGGAACGTTTGATACCTATTTCAGTACAAAAACTGTTGTCTGTTTCTTGGTTTACCGTGAGGGTGGTCACATATCCTCAGAGCGACCAGAGAGGTTTGTAGATTCTCCTTCTGTGGAGATACTCCAAACGTGACTGGAGGCGGTGTTGGGCAGCCTCCTCTGGCTGACCCTGCCCGAGCAGGGGGTTTGACTAGATGATCTCAAGAAATCCTTTCCAAACAAAATGTTTCTGTGATTCTGTTTAGATTTTTTTTTTTTTAATCCTCAAATGATGATAATTTGGAATAGAAAATCTTAGTGTGGAATAAAAAATTTGGGGTGCAGGAGCAGTTTGGAAAGTAAAAGTATTTTGTTTCCTATAACTTCAAATGTAGGTGGGCAATAGGAAATGAGTAGCTTAGACCATGTTAAGAAATGTTTGCTGTTACCTATTAGTTATTTTTCACCTTGTTGAAATGTAATAGTGGACTTTCTTCACACTCCTAATCTGTTGAGAAGTCCCAAGCCCACTTTTATACAAGGTTTGTGTCACTAAAGGTGTTAGTGGTGTGTGTTTTACTTTGCCCTACAGTAGGTTGGAAGCGCTTGCAGAATAGTTAGCTCATCTGCACTAGAGGGAGGCCACTTCTAAGCAGCAGGAGAGGGCTGGAAGCACATGGGAACAGCAGCCAGAGCGGATGTGGGCATCCTTGATGTCTCTAATCATGTGGAGCTGTGGCAGGAATAGGTATTTTACCTGATATGAACCTGAGACGTCTTTTCCCCAGCACAAAATATTGTTGCAGTTCATCTCCCCAAAAGGGTACACGGATTTTGATTGCTAGCGAGAGAAGTATTTTATCAGAGGCATTTGCATTTACCCTGACTCTTTGTTTCCTTGCCAGCGTGCCTGCTACCTGTCAATAAACCCCCAGAAGGATGAGACTCTGGAGACCGAGAAGGCTCAGTACTACCTGCCAGATGGAAGCACTATTGAGGTTTGTAAGGACCCCCCTCAGAGGGATTCCTGATGTGAAGCACAGGGTTTCCAGAATAGCCTTCTGCCTAATCATGGGAAATTTAATGTGGCGTTAGGTGGGAAGGAGATAGTATTAAAAGACTAGAACTCGTGCCAGGCTGGGTGCTAGAATTTTTAGGGGAAGGAAACATTATTAGAAATCTTAGAAGTTCTACTGGAAGTCCTAGGTAAGGAGACAGCCATCACCATGGGGAGTCTGAGCTGTTTGAGCACAGGCTCTGATCTAGCAAATCTTTACACAAATTAGGAACAGAGTGTGGGTGGTTATCAGCTCACTGTAAATCCGGCAGTGGTTTTGTATGTGGCTTTTGTCCTGCCTAGGGGTGCAGAAACAATTGCTTTGAAGAGCGAGTTAAGAATGCTCCTCAAAAGACTGGGCCCACTGTTGAATGGTTGAAGGAGGGGAAATACAGGTTTTACCTCCAGCACCAGGGGTGGGTCTTTTCCTTTTTCTGCGAATGACCTGCTGTGTGGGGCTGAGCAACTTTTCATCTCCTTGGTCTGCAAAATGGTAGTGCCTTTTCCAGAAGCAGTAGACGAAACTAGCATTCACTTGGGAGCTAGTGATGAATGTCCAGGAAATTTCCTTACTCGGCCTTACTCTGAAGTTTCACCTCGGAAAGGCAGGCCCACTGTAGAGAGTGAACAAACCCACACAACTTTCTCTTCTCTGTGCTAACTTCTCCTCTTGCAGATCGGCTCTGCCCGTTTTCGAGCCCCGGAGCTGCTGTTCCGGCCAGACCTGATAGGGGAGGAATGTGAAGGACTCCACGAGGTGCTCGTTTTTGCCATTCAGAAATCAGACATGGACCTGAGGCGAACACTGTTCTCCAACATCGTGCTGTCTGGAGGCTCTACACTTTTCAAAGGTTCCTGCCTCTCCTCATTCAGTGGGCTGTGACATACCTGATCTCTTGCTTCCTTCTCATGTGAAGCTGGGGAGATAACCTAGATGACTTAACTTCTCCTGTGACATGAGGGCTATGGGAACTCTGCTTTCTCAGAAAGGGTGACTGTTTTGATTTTCTGAGTCCTAGTCATACCCTTCTGGGTGTGCAAGACACCTCTGCCCTTATATATCCCTTCCTGGGCTTAAGGCGCTTTTGTCCCTTACTTCCTATCACTCTGCCTGTGTCAGGATTGAATAGCTGTGCTCATTTCTGTTGCTTTAGTTCAGGATAATTGACACTGGATACCTAAAAGGCCCCTGCATCTCCTGAGGTTCCATAGGTCCTTGGTACCTGAGAGAGTCTAGCAGTCCTGCTACTGCATGAAATGTCACCTCTGTGTGTGCAGAAAACTTTCTACCTGTCGCCTTGGGGCTCAGCTGGCCCCCATCAACTTAAAAATACCCTCTGCCAGAACCCATCAGCTTGTTATCCACAGGTGGATATCTCCACCTCGTTTACCTATTCAAACCCATCTGCCCTGTACCAATGGGCTGGACACAGGAGGAATGCCCAGGAAAGGAAGAGGGAAGCGGCCCGCCTGTGGTCCTAGCTAAAACCCTTGTTTGCTCATTGCAAATTGCTGCTGAGGGATGGAGCCCGTTGTGCCAATGTTTGAGGTCTGCCTGAGGGAGACAGGATCCTGTTACTTCACCGGTTGTGTTCTCTGCCTCTCCAAACCGGTGTCTCTGGGAGAGCTGGAGTGGGGTATTTGAATAGGACTGCACAGGACATGTCCACGTTGTTAGTAGATGGAACTTGGGATTTTGCTGAGGGGCTCAGGCTACGTGTTTTCTGTCTTGTATAGGCTTTGGTGACAGGCTGTTGAGTGAAGTGAAGAAACTGGCGCCGAAGGATGTCAAAATAAGGGTAGGAGCAATCTCTTGTGTTTCTCACTTACTACGTGTGTTGTTCTGTGGCCTTTAAAGAACCATGTTGAGAGTGCAGCTGCCGTTTGCTTCAAACCAGAAACAGCTTTCCTGAGACAGCCCAACAGTATTTGCTGTTGTGATGAAAACCCATTGGGTTTCTTCACAGAGAAGAAGGTGGCTCCTCTGACAGCATGACCCCTGTCCAGGATTCTCGACCACTGTGCCTGTTTTAGGGGGAGTTGCTGGGTGTCTTTCTAGTGGGGGAGATCGTACCTGTGTTTGTTGGCTGTCAGTTACAGTGAAATGGGGGCAGCATCCCAGGAGGAGCAGACTGGAGCTTGGAAGGATACTGACTGATTCTCTCTTTCTCCCAGATATCAGCTCCTCAGGAGAGATTGTATTCCACGTGGATCGGGTACGTACTGCACAGTGACACGTCTTGCTATGAGATGAGGGCTAGGGAGGTGCAGCCTGTGGGCACTCACACTGTAGTCCCTTGTGGTGCTATGTGAGGAGGGTTACATCGTGCAGCTGCACAATGCTCAGTGTGGTTACTGAGTCCATTCTGCCTGCACTACCAGCCCCTTGGCCTCTTCTCTCCTTAGAGGACCCTGCAGGACCTGCTAATTTTCCTTGTCTTACCAGTCTCAACGTCCAGCCTAAGGTGGAACAAGGTCATATGTAGTACATTTCCTAGGGCAGAGCCTCTAGGCACATTGTCCGTCTTGTGTACGTCTTTGCTGCAGATGAGGAGAGCTAAACTCTGCGCCATGATCCTAGAAAGTGAGACCAGATCCTGTGTGACAAGAGCTGGTGTTTGGAGAGGCCATCAGCAAGTTGTCTGGGAGGGGTGGCTGGTGCCAGGCTCTGTAGTGCTGGCATGCTTGAGTCTAACGGGGGAGGAAATGATTGTCCAGAGAGCATTCCTGTTGTAGATAACTGGGAGCCTCAGCACCTTCCTGATGTGGGGGAATGATAGGCAATAGAAACAGCTCACAGATGAGAGTGCCCACGACATTTTCCTTTAACCCGTAACATGCCTGTCTCTCCCCAGTGGCTCTATCCTGGCCTCACTGGACACCTTTAAGAAAATGTGGGCTTCGAAAAAGGAGTATGAAGAAGACGGAGCTCGTGCCATCCACCGAAAAACCTTCTAGCCCTAGGACCTGTCCTCGGTCTCCTCCGAAGACTCACTTCAGTTCTAAACTCGCTTTTCTGAGTCCGAGTGTCTGAGAGCTGCCTGTGTGTGTGTGTGTGCGCCAGCATGCCCCGATGTCACTCAGCAAAGACAACAGCAGCAGGAGGGTTGTATTAGTACTACTAACTTCTTTTTTATTTTATTTTTGGTTTTTGTTTTTTTTGGGTTGTTTTGTTGGTTTTTTTTAATGGAAGGGAGAAAATACCAATCTGAATTTCTCCAGAACGGCCCATTCCTTTTTAATTTCAGTCCTTTAATTTCTGTATCGCAATCATGTAGTCACTGTAAACCAAGCAAAAACAAAGGGAACAGTTCATAGAAACTGCCTGGCAAGCCAGAAGGGAGCCAACCACTGCAGACTGCTCACGCAGGCTTTAGTCAGCCCGACGGCAAGGCCCAGATTGTCTGGAAACACATTGCTGAGGCCCCATAGCTACTTTCTTCTTCAGCAGTGTCTTCACCATCAGTAGGTTTTTGAAGTTATTTGTAATATATTTTTTATTAAGAGGAAGCACATTCTCAACAGTTAAGCCCATTTGCCCCCACTGTTTTTGATGTGTGTGCGTGTGTGCGTGCGTGACTTCTTAGCCTGATGCGTGGGTCTGCACCACAGCTGGAGAAGTTGGTGATAGGACTTAGTTTGTATTGCATGGAGTAGAACAAAGCAAATCTAATCAGCTATCATTGTACTAGACGGTTATTCTCTCGTACCTTGTTTTAAATACCTTTTCTCCGCTGGAAGCAAGTGCCCCGGAATGGGGGTGAAGGCACTTGTGTGTTCCCCCTCAACCTGCCAAGATTTACAGTGCTGACTTCTCATGTTCTTTCTCTGTAAGAGTCGAGGCTGTTTCCCTCCTTCCTGCCATGTCAGGGCAAAGGGAGCATGTATTCGCAGCCAGGCATAACTCCTGTGTACTTTATCCATTCTGGGTCAAAATAATAATTGGAAAGGTGCATTGTAATGTAAGAATTGTTTTATTTATTGAAATGTCTGATGATATCTCAAATACTGACCACAGCACCTGGGAATTACGCTTTGGGTCTTCTTTGAACACCCGTTGCCCAGCTGTCCCCCGTTGGCCGCTCGCGCTGCACAGCACACAACGCTTCGCGGAACAGCCCCGCATCGCCGCCCCCTCACCGCTCCTTAGGGCGTCTCGCGGTTCTCTATGAATGCACTAAAGGAGAGGACAATAAACTGTACCAGGATGTTGGTGTGAGCAGCAGGTTTGTGAGCAGGAAGCTGGCACCATGGCTGTCTTGTCCTGTACTGCAGATGCCTTTCTGCTCGCCCGCTGGCCCCTCTGCTTCTGCTGCCTTGCCAGCCACGGGCAGGCCTGCGGACCCTCTTGGGTCCGGGTGTGTCACTCATTCCCCTTGAGGTTTTTCTTGTGCATTATTTGGTGCTTTTTTTTTTTTTTTTCCCCCTGTTGATTTTCTGCAGTAGCAGTGGAGCTGGAGTTGCTTGGTGGCAGTTCCCCCCTGTTCCCCTCCTTTCTGTTCATTGCCACCCCTCCCCTTGGGGTCACTCAAGTGCAGAGATAGGACGAGGTGTGGCAAAAACTGGTGTTGCCTCAGCTGAGACAGGTGACAGCAGCAGGGTCTTACCCCTGCAGGAACCATGTGAGGGCCCACAGCACAGAGAGGCTGTAGGCAGGCAGGTGTGCCGGTCTGTTCCCAGCTAAAGCCAGGCTACTTCACTGTTTTTTAAGCAAGAAACCTGCCAGGTAGAAAAGAGCTGTCAGGGCTCAGCCTTCTGCTGGAAAATCAGTTGTGTTCTTGCTAGTTTGCTGCAGCGTGCAGAGGGGAAGCAGCAAACCCATCTCTGCTCAGTTACCACCTGCCCCAGGCAGTGCCAGTGATCTCTCCTCCCCACCAGCCCCATGCAGCACCGCTCCATTTTGTAACCTGCAGTGACCGGACAAAACGGTGCCATCTGATCTAGCATTCGTTTGATCTGCCTGACTGTTCCCTCGCACACTGTCCAAACCATGTTGCCTGGTGGTGCCCAGCATACTTAAATAAAGTCATTCATATACAACCCTCCAGCCTCCTGGCCTCATCTACCCACAGTGGCATTTTTAAGGGGTAACTTGTGGTACCGGACTCGATGATCTTTCGAGGTCCCTTCCAGCCCCTAATGTTCTGTGATTCTCTTGCTTACGCAAAATTGTGACTGGTCCATCTCTGCAAGAAGACACCACCTCTGGTCCAGGACTGCGTTCCTGGCTTGGCTTTTGAGCTGAAGGAGAGGCTCAGGCTGCAACTATGGTCTACGCTGGTGGTGTCCAAAGCTGCTCTTCTCTTCAGCAATCATTATGTATTATGTTTCTCACTGCAGACAGGTCAGGGGCAGCTGAGGTATGGAGAAGCTGTGAGGGAGAAATGGTGCAGGCACCAAGGGCAGCCCTGGCTGAGCCAGGGTGATGACAGTGATGTCACTGTCAGAAAAGCTGGTGCCAACCCAGGCCCTGGCTGAGAACATGGCAAGCTTTGCTTCCAGGGCAGGACTGGGAAGGAGGCACAGTGCCCAGGCCTGTGACTGACCCCAGCCTTTGTGCCACCTCTAGAAGTAACTGGTGAAGGAAGAGGCCAGTCCAGTCTCTGGGGCATTCCAAAGCAGCAGTGGTGACTCACCTCCCCCCAGAATGCAGCCCTCCATGTACACCAGCTTGCTGCTCCTCTCTGCCCTCTGCAGAAACAGGCCCGGTCCCCAGCACCCAGTTTTGCTGGTGAAGTGCGGTCCCCTTTTCTCCCCTACAACCATAGCACCACCTCAACCCAGCCAGGTGTGATCCACCCACTAGGAAAAAATCATCAATACAGAAAAGATAATTTTTAATTTATGAAATGAAGAATCATTCTCAAACTTTGTTAGAAGTAGCACAAACGACTCCAGATTGAATCGCTACAGAACCCTTGTGGCAGGAATGTCTTGGTCCAAGACAGAAGGCGGCTGTGTCCTGAGACAAGAGGGCAGGCTGGTGGGCTGAGGCCCCGGCGGGGATCCTGGCACTACATGAAGAGCACCGCCCTCAGCACACAGCAGCCCGAACACGCTGCCTGCACCCCCTCCTCCTCCAGGCACCCCCCAGGGCAGGGCTCTGCTTTGGCACAACTCTTCTGCCTGCCCTCAAACACGTTGCAGGGATTGAGAAGATATTCCCACAGCTCAGGGATCCCCTTTGGTGACAGCCTGCCCCATCCGCTCCCAGACAGAACCAGGGAGACTAAACCACCTGCTCTCTTCCTCAGGTCCATGGTTGAGCAGCCAGATGAGATGATCAAGCCCTGGGGCACCATTTCAAGCAGAGAGGAGCTGAGGCATCTGCCTCTCTCCACAGAGGTAAAATCTCAACCCTGTGAACACCCAGCACTGTCAGACAGGTTCCAAAAAGGAATGGAAGGCACAAAAGCAAGTCCTGGTGTCTCTTCCAGGCTGTGCTCTCCCCCCTACAAGAGGGGAAGGCACCAGGCTGCCTCACTGGGTCACCTGGGACAGCCCTGGGCAGGGAGGCACTTCCATCGGCTGTGTTAGGGGCTGGTTCCCTGACCTCAGCCACAGCCAAGGTGGGAGAGGGCTTATGGCACAGCTGTGTGACAGCTCTGGCTGGAAGGGGCTGTGGCTGAGAGAAGAGAGATAAACACAAGATGTTCCAGCTCAATGCCCTGAGCCCAGTTCAAGCCTAGAGCCTTTCCTAGCCCAGCAAGAACTCACTCTGCAAAGCCACAAAGGAGGCAGCCTCAGCATAAACCGAGGACAGCGAGCAGACCCTGGCTGTGCAGGATACTGTCCAGGGAACAAGAAGTGCCTAAGACATGATTTGGTCCAAGAACCACAGCACTCTGTGTTGGGAAGGGTTGTAGCAGCTACCGGGAAAGGCCTACAGGGGCCTCATCCTCGCTCTTGCTGTTCTGCAATCACCCTGTAGGTCACCTGGTCCCTCAGGAGCCTCCCAGTCCACTGCAGCCCCCTCCTGCTAAGCCAGCCAGGCCACTGCTCCCCAGGGCCATGCCCAGGGCAGATGACTGCACCAGGGATAGATGGGGCCGTCTCCAGCACACACTGCAACCCAGCACCTTTCCCTTGGCACAAGCAGCCCTGGGCTCCCTGGGACAGGCTTGGATAAAGTGTTCCTGCTCGCTCCTGCGGCCAAGCAGTCTATCCCAGGCTCCTTACACACTCAACTTCTCTGCCTTCCCCAGCAACCACCTCCTGGAATGAGTAAACATTGGCATTACAGCATTTCACAGTTGAACCATAAATGCTGGGGTTTCTCAGCCCACCACCCCAGCTCTTGGACTGCTGGCCTGCGCTGGCCCACAGCCAGCAACACCCCGGGGGCTCGGGCACCCCTAGATCATTTTGACCTCTGGTGCTTGGCCTTGCATCAGGCTTTGGCGCTGAGCCTTCACCATCTGCAGGCGCTTCCCATGCAAGCTGAACTGAGACCAGCTGAGGAGCTGTAGTAGTGCACACGTGATGGGTACCAAGACGAGGAGGTAAAAGCAGCCCTGACGAAGAGTTGGCTCCAAGGCTGCGGCAGACTCCGGCTTCGGCTGAGCACTCACCATGTTGCTCAAGGGGTTGCGCTGGAAGATATCGTAGCCTGTTGTCAGAGAAGAGTTTGTGAGACTACAGACAGCGGGGACGGACCCTTGTGCATTATTCTCTGAGTGACTGGCCTTGGAGAGGCAGAGACCAGACATAGCTCAGCAACTGCATGAACCCTGTGCACCCACCCAGGGCACAGGACAGGGTGGAGGACACTGAACTTGCAGGTCTGCCCTCTCCTGCCCTGCTGCTTTCCCCAGGAGCACCCTTACCTGTGTACGCGCACAGCAGCCAGGTGCCAATCAGAGGGGCAAAGGTCTGGCCCGGCTTGGTGACCAGAGCCACCATCCCAAAGAGGAGTGCTGAGGCTGCCTGCTTCCTACGGTTCAGGACTAGATCCTCATCCACCAAGTCAGTAACCACGAGGTTGAGCAACTTACAGGTCCCTTCTGTGAACACCCGGTTGCTGCAGAACAACAGGCAAAGCACTTGAACAGGGGCATCAAGAAATGATGGAAGTAGGTAAGAGATCAGAGAAAATGCAGAGAGGGTGAGAAAGGTTCCCCCACATTTCAGAGAAGAATTTCTGAAGCCCTAGTTACAGGAGGGGAACACTGCGAGCAATGAGCCCTGTGTACTCTGCCACAATGCCTTGGACCCGTCCTGACCTGCCACAGATGGGCCTGGGAATGGGATATGCTGAGCTGGTGGCTAAAGGGCAGCTGCAGCACACCCGGAGGGCCATCACCCCAGGCAGGCTGCAGAGGAGAAGAGCCCAGCTCAGCAGCTGAGAGGCTGCTGCAGGCTTCCACCAGCCCTGATGGGTCTCTGTCCTCTGGAACATCGCTGTTCCTCGCTCTGCTGCAGATGCAGCCAGCAGATTCTGCAGTGACCCAGTCCACACTTGGGTGCTGTCAGAGCTGGGAGCCACATGGCGTCTGTGTGACTGTTCCCTGCCTCCCGCTCCTCTCTGTAAACCAGAGACAAGTCACTTGCCTTCCCGGGTGGCAGAGGGCAGGGGAAGCAAGTGCTGCCTGCCTACCTGGCAATGAAGATGCAGAGCAGATACACCTGATCAGGTCCTGCCAGGAGCATGACAACGCTGAGAGCCAGCTTCAGGAAGAAGAGTCCTCGCACCACAGCGTAAACCCCACAGCGGCGGCAGAGGGACAGGAAGTAGAGGTTGTTGAGATGGGGGGCAATGTAGGAAACACCTGAGAAGAGACAGAGGTACAAGCAGCTTGAGGGAGTTTCGGTATCCACAGTGCCCCCAGGACTGATACCGAAAGAACACGGCTGGCTGTCAACAGCCGGGCTGTAGGACGCACAGTACAGAACGGCCCCCGCCCGCACACCCACACATAGAAGGCTTCAGCAGATTTACTCAGTGGCTCTGAGGCACCACACACACTCCTCCTACAGAGGGAGGCCTTCTCCCATCAACCTCATGGGCAGGAAGAAAGAAAAGACTTGCCCAGTGTCACACTGGAGCAGAAATGAGAGGGACAGGACAGAATTACCAGACCTGGCCCGCGTAAAACCCTCCCAGGGTAACTCTAGGACCAGTGCCCACAGATCTGTGACAGCTGGGACACGGTCTCTATGCTACAAAATGGGATTAAATCCAGGGCGGAGTTCCCTGCTGCATCCCAGGGACACTATCTGCAGCCACTAAGGCTCAGAGCAATACCTCCATGAAACCTAGGCCACAGTCCAGCACGCTGAGCTCACCACCACTGGAAAAGACTCTGAGTTACTTCTGTGCCCAGGAAGGAAGACACCGAGGTCCCAGGAAAGCATGTGGGAATCTTAAAGCCCAGAGACCAGTGTGTGAGCACACCTCTCCACAGATGGGGTTTGGGAAGAGCCAATGCAGGCTCGGACCAGGTCCTAAGCTGGCTGCTCCCTCCAGTCCCACCTGAGACTCACCAAGCAGGAATGATCCAGTAGAGACAGAGATCTGGTCTGACAGCAGGTGCTCCAGGAACAGAGGGAAGAAGTTGCTGTTAAAGTGGCAGTGAAAAACCTGTGAAGGCAGCATGCAGACGAGCTGGTCAGCAAGAACAGCAGTAAGACAGAACAGAAAAAGCTACCAGCCCTCTGCGCTCCGTTATACTAGGAGCCCTGTGCCAAGGCTCCTCAGCAGTGCAAGAGCTTGGCTGTGGAGTTTATACAACAGTGGAGGCTTTGAGACCGCAAAGCTGCAACACCACCAGCCATGCTCACTGAGCATCTGGGGTCAGCACCGCTTCCCAGCAGCCACGGCATCGCTTGCAGGGCTCAGCACACAGCGCTACTGGGGCAGGCAGGGCAAGGACGTGACAGCGGCGACCACAACAGGGGCTTGGGGGGACAGTGGCATGACAGCAGGGAGGAGGTGGCTGTCAGGAGGACAAGAATAAGGCAGCAGCGAGGCTTGCAAACAAAGGCAGAGCAGCATCAAGAGCCTGCCTGAGGGGAACTGAGGGATCCCCAGGGAGATGGGAGCTGTGATGGCAGCACACGAAGCTGGGCCGGCTGCCAGCACTTGCTTGTAATCACTGAAGAGGATGAAGAGCAGAAATGGCAAAATCCAGCTGGGAGGTGGATCCAGACAGTGAGAACAGCGATGCGAGCCTCCGGAGAGCAGAAAGGAGAAAGAGACTGCGCCGACAGCCACGCCAGCAAACTGCACTCCCAAATGCGTCTCCATCAGGAGCCAGGCCTCGTGCTGCTGCACCCCAGATGGGCTGCGCGAAGCTCAGCCAGCCACCGTAATCCAGCCTGCGCCGCGGAGAGCAGAAGGAGCACCCCACAGCTTGGCCAGGAAGCATCCTCGGGTCACAAGCAGGGAGAGTGGCTACCAGCTGCTGAATCATCCAGCGCACGCAGGAGGCTCCAAGAGTAAGTGGGTGCTGGCAACACCTCTGCCCTTCCTGGGGAACTCGCATACCGCTGAATCACCAGCTCAAACCGCCAGAGCCAGCGCTCATCCTCTGAATCACAACCGGCTGCTGCTGCGCCTACCTGGACGAGGTTCATGCAGACAAACCAGAGGAAGTTGCGATGCCGGGAGAGCTGCTGGAGATATTCTGCCAGGGTGATCCTCTTCTCCTGGGGGACGGAGAGTTCCTCAATGTACAGCCTAGTGGGAGAGGATGAAAAAAAAGCAACCGTAAACAACCTTCACACCAGCTCTTCCTATGTAGATGCAGAGCTATCTCTCCCCGGCTCCCATCTCAATTTTCCCTCTCCCTGGACCATACCAAACCAGTAAGCAAACAACAATGTTTCTTATCGCTAGCAAGAACCACCGGCAACATGTATCCCAAAGATCATTTGTCTTCCAAACCCACAATTCACATTTCTGCCCATAAAAGCACTCTCCTCTTATGAGCCGTTCCACTACAGCTACGCTTCTCTTCCAGCTCCCTGCAGTTAGCTCTCCTGGCAGATCTCAGCAGGACCTGCTGTTGTTAGTATAGCATAAGGCTGGCAGCTTGTAACAGGGGAAAAGTGAGGCAGCCCAAGGAAAAGCGAGGGAGCTGAACGGGGAGAACCAGTAGAGCCACGGCCTCCAACAGCCCAGCCACTACCAGGCAGCTAACGCCAGCACAAGGGTCAGAGACATTCGCTTGTCGAACTCCACAGGAAATGGGGAGCAAGGTGGCCTCATGCTCAAGCAGGAATGCTTTCAAGATAAGCTGCTGCTGACAGTTTGCCACTCACAGGCCTCACTGGGTGCTCTAGATATTAACGCATTTCTTGTTCGAAACACTGGGTGGCCACACAGCAGGTCAGGGCTCTGCCTCCAGTTTGGGCCAGGGGAGTCACCAGATAGTTTTGTCCTATTTTCAGAGGGCATTAGGAGCCAGTGTGACAGAGGTGATTCCAAAAACTGTATCAACAAACAAGGATCACAGATGATTAACAACTACTTGCCTCATCCTGGACCTTCCCACTCCTTTAGTTTGCTGCAGTACATAAAAGGACTCCACAGATCTATGCCAGGCTTTTGTCCCTGCCACAGAATTCATGACACTTACTCTTTTAGGGTTGATTCTTGATCCCATTTCGCTTTCCCGTCAGTCTCAAACCGCTGGCGGAGCAGCTGTGTGGACAGGGTAAAACCAATGATGGAGCAGAGGGCCAACACAATGCAAAATATGCGAAAGGAAAAGAAGTCCTCTTTGTTCCACACCGCGTAGGACATGAAGACACTGAGGGAGCCTATGGCACTGAAGAGGGAGCAGTAGAAGTTGAGGCTAGTCCTGTCTTTTGCTGAAACAGCCAGGTCTGCCAGCAAGGCGTTGTGATGGAGGTCGACCATGGTGAGAAAGCTGTCATACATGCACAGGCAAAGAAGGAACTGCAAACCAGGATGAGCCCAGGCAACCCAGAAGGCCAGGAAAGAGATGGCAAAGAGGGGGCCATTGTGGCTTAGCGCTCTGAGCCTCTTCAGGACTACTTCAGGGGAAGAAATCTCTGCTCCTGGTCTGCAAGAGAAGGCAAAAGACAACAAAAAATCTTTATAGACGCCTGGACAAAACCCTGGATGACCATATATTCCATGCATTCCAAGGAAGTTGTACAAGTGGCACGTACACAAATACAGCTTTTTCTCAAGTAACAAGCACCCACATCAAACACCTTCTCAGCTAATATGCAAATATACCAAAAATATGGGTTTAAAAAGGCCAAAAAGATGAAGGAAAGGGATTTTTTTCTCTAGAGCAAGTGTCTGCCTGCTGGTGCTGCACTGTCTGCTTTGCACAATGCCAATTATTTCAACACTTAAAAACTTTTCACTAGGTAGTTGAAGCCACACCGTGATTTTCATTAAAAGTTTGACGTAAACACATGAGAAATGCTAATGGCCAACACTGATCCATGATCCAGAGAGTTTGGGAACAACCGGTCTGAGGCATCCCAGGTGGACAGAATTGCCCTTTCCCCACCTTGTGTCCCCTGAGTCAGATACAGACACTCTCCAACACCCTGCTAAGAGGCCTGAGGTTTGAGATGCCCATATTTTAGGTTCTGTGACTGTGAAGGGCTGGGGTCACACCTACTGAGTAGATGTGTAACTTCCTCAACACAGCCAGGTACTGAAATAACATGCAAAGAGCAGCAAACTTCTCAGATGCCAGGACAAGCCATTTAAGATTTCCACACCCCAGTAACTATTCCCTCGCCATCATTTTAAAGCTGTCAATTTCACATCATCTTCTTCAAAGACTAAATAATTTCCCAGCCTTTGCTGGAAGCGGAAGTTAACTTACTGCTGTGTGCTAAGGAACACCCGGTCGCTCAGCCAGCCAAACAGAGGGTCGTTGAGGCTGTTCCAGATCAGAAACACCGTCTAGGAAAGAAAACAGGACAGCGAAACAAAACACAGGACAGCTCCTGCGAAGACTCCGTTCTGTTACTGAAGCAAGCAGTGCTGAGCTGGCACACTGAACAACCAGCTGGAGCCATCCCAGTGCACCTTCCCGGCCTCTTCACCACTGTTAAGATTCCCTTGTCCGGGGCAATTGCCAGATTAACAGAGTGAGGCCAGCGGTTCTCCCTAATTGTGAAACACCCTGACGTTCCCAGAGGAGAGGCAGTCTTAAGAACAAAGTCTCTAGGTTTTCTATTCCAGCTTGTTCTCTGCTCATGTAAGTGGGGAAAACTGGACAGCCCAAGTTAGCACTCAGATGGCTCCCTTGCTCCCTCTCCAAAGGGGAACGCTGCTCTTACAACCAACACTCTTCACACTTCTAGCAAGGACTGGTCTTGGTTTCAGAATTGTTTATTTAAGAGGGCAGAAGCCTATGGAAAAGACTAACCTCTCCTATCCAAAACGAGAGCTTATCGATCTTGTAAACAGAGACAAAGGTGTCCACGTAGTACAGAAGGAACACGTTGTGCAAAATGGAAACAAAGAGCGACAGGGACCCGTAGATCACTGCAGTAGGCAAATGAAAAAGACAAGCCAACAGTCGCAACCCCATGGTGGTGCAGTCAGCGTTCAGCTCCCTCGATCACCTCCATTTCTGATGGGATGTCTTCTCCCAAGACCTGCTACATCTTTGTTGGGGCCAATCCATTGTTGCTCCTGCAGGAGAGAAAAATAAATAAATAAATAAATAAAACCAGGTTCCATTCCTTAAGTGAACTACAAGTTGAACGACATTAATTGGTAAACCTGTGTCTGCAGAGATCAGAATTCATATTGCTTTGAGGAGCTGTTCAAAAGTGGATTGGAGGGGATTTAAGAGACTAAAAGCTGTCTGCTGCACTAAAGCTGTTTCACTAAGCTGAGGTCAGGCTGCCGGCTCCTGGGGGTACAACTGTCTCCTCGTGAGCAGGCTGCCCCGTCCTTTACCCTGGCATCTTCTTGGTTATCCAGCAAGTAGCCGATTAGCACTTTAAAGGGAAGGTCATAGGAGGAATCAAGCTAGATAGCTGTACACAACAAAGCAGCCCTCAGAAAACACACCTAGGCACTGACAGATTTAGTAGGAGTGTAAATTTTTAGCCAAATAAACCCGACAGCAGCTGTGATGTAATCTCACCCCGCACACTGCTTCCCCCAGGCTGTCCCAGCTCACTGCACCCGGGCTGGCTCAAACACCAGTAATTTATAGCAAGCAGTGCTGCTGCTTTGTGGCATCAAGAGACACAACCAGAAGATGATGGCGTGCAGCAGATGAGCTGCCACCATGCGACAAAGGCAACCAGAAGTCACTCAGCTGCTGTCCAGCTCATCTTAGAGTGGCCGGACTTTTAGGATCAGTGTGTGAAATAAAGATGTATTGGCTGGACAGCAACATACATGGAAATAAAACAAGTGGAAACAGAAGCCTTTATACCAGAAAGAGTCGCTGTCTGTTCAGACAGGGCTGAGGTGTGACGGGAGGACTCCTCACACCTGCACTCACTGGAGCTCACGGCCAGGAGGTAGGACCATCGTCCTCCCACGATGTACTCTCGTGCTTTTCAGACTGAGCCCCCCTCTCACACTCGAGTTGAGACCAAACATAAAACACACGGCACTTATTCAGAGGCACTCGTGTATCGGGTGAGATGTTAAGGGTTCTTAAACCACTGGCAAGGCAGCTTCTCCAGCCCAGGCCGTTGTAAGAAGCCCTGTTCACAGCATACTCGTGATGGATGACAAGGTCACTATTCTAACACTGTCAAAAGCAAGATGAAGGGCTGGAATTCACTCCTGTTTCAACCCTCCATGGTCCACACTCACCCAAATCAGACACATCACAGGGACTTCACAAGGCAGGGTAAGAATGAGCCCATCAGAAACGGGAAACTACGCAGCGAGCAAGCCTTCTTGGGCTTGCAACATCAGCTGCAGCAAGTTCAAGCAGAAGATTAAAGGGAAGAATAAACGGCTGGGTATGAAACCTGATGAAACACCAGACCCACTCACTCAGCATTTCCCAGAAGCCGTGAGTCTGACCATTTCTAGGCAAGATCAGAAAAGCAAAAAATAACCGTCCACTCTGCTTAGCCCAAGGAATTCCTCATAACTAGTTCAGAACGAGCAGGAAGAGCATTTGTTCCAGTCAATTACATCACTGGACTGAAACTGCACATCGGCTCCACCGCCAGAAAGCATTAGACCTCAGCTGGATCCAACTGCAGAGCCGTCACGGAGCTAAGCCACCATTCTGCATCTCTGCCACACCAAAACCCACGGCCATATAAAAGGAAGACACTACTCAGAGGGGAATTCAGCCAGACAATGAACTTTCGTAGGTGTAATTCAAGATGGGCAAGCCTCAGGGGGAAATTTCATTTTGTATGGGCATGAATTGACAAGGAATCAAGAATTTGTGATGTGTAACGGTTAAGAAGAAGGGAGAGCTAAGCTACCAATGAGCTAAGCTACCAATGAGTCTTCTGTCTCTCACCAAAAGCCTTCTGTGGAGGACTGGCCCAAGGGCAGACGAAGCTGCCAGAGTGCTCATCACCCACATGAATGGGACAGAGAGCAAGCGGACAGCCTCATTTTGCACTGTATGAAACATCAATGTATCCAGCACCTGACTACTGCACATCCAACCTCACTACAAACTTCTGAGACAGAGATGAATCACACAGAATCACAAAATGTTAGGGGTTAGAAGGGACCTCAAAAGAACGTCTCGTCCAACACCCCTGCCAGAGCAGGATCACCTAGAGCAGGTTACACAGGAACGCGTCCAGGCGGGTTTTGAAAGTCTCCAGAGAAGGAGACTTCACAACCTCTCTGGGCAGTCTGTTCCAGTGCTCTGTAACCCTCACTGTGAGAAAGTCCTTCCTTACGTTTACCTGCAACCTCCTGTGCTCCAGTTTGCACCCATTGTCCCTTGTCCTGTCATTGGGCATCACTGAGAAGAGCCTGGATCTGTCCTCCTGACACTCACCCTTTATATATTTATAAACATAAATGAGATCATCCCTCAGTCTCCTCTTCTTCACGCTAAAGAGACCCAGCTCCCTCAGCCTTTCCTCATAAGGGAGATGTCCCACTCCCCTAATCACCTTTGTGGCTCTGCACTGGACTCTTTCAAGCAGTTCTCTGTCCTTCCTGAACTGAGGGGCCCAGAACTGGACACAATATTCCAGATGCGGTCTCACCAGTAGAGGGGAAGAAGAACCTCTCCTGACCTACTAACCACAGCCCTTCTAATACACCCCAGGATGCCATTGGCCTTCCTGGTCACAAGGGCACAGTGCTGGCTCATAGTCATCCCGCTGTCCACCAGGACTCCCAGGTCCCTTTCCCCTACGCTGCAGTCCAAGAGGTCAGTCCCCCGATCACAGAAGGGCAACTAACGTAATCAAAGGAGAGGCAGCTGCCTAAACAGCTGGGACTCTTCAGGTAGAGAAGAAGGGCTGAAGGGGGACACATTCGAGATTTGAAGAGTCCCATGTGCAGCAGATAAGGTGAAGGTGCCAGGACTCAAGAACTGGGAGCACTTTGTAACCAGCAGGAAATCAGTTTATAACACATGAAAATGCTTCTTTACCTGGCAGGTGGCAAACACCTGACATTTGCTGCCTAAGCAGGTCGCAGAGGTGGGTGGCAAGTTCAAAGGACTTGACAGACTCATGAAAAACAGTCGTGCACAAACAGCTACTAAAGGGAACCGGCAGGGAAATCCCTTCTGGCATTCCTAATCCAAGGGCTGCACAAGCTCAGGGTGGACAAGTGGGAAGGCTACAGACAGTTGCCAGGCTCATGTGCTCACCTCAACAGCATCTCCTGCTGCCGCCGTGGGGCAGAACACGAGGCAAAACAGATCTGTGGTCTGACCTGCTCGGGCCCTTCTTATCCCAGTATCTTTGCTACCCAAAGTCTGTTTAAGGCTCGGTCCTTAGTGTTGCGCTTTACACTGAACCATCCAAACGATGCTTCACTAAACACATGTTGCACAAACCACAGCTGCTCGAGTTTCCAGAGACATCTCATTTTGTCATTTATATGCGAGGGCTCTATTTAAAGAAGGTGAAGTTCCACTTCCTCTCCTTCTCCCTCATCAGTCCCACACAGATGTGCAACCCCTCCAGCCAGCTGACACGTGTAAATGATTTCACTTTGCTGGGATAGTCCTTAGGTCATTTTATGTATATTTTTCCCCTCCTCATCCTCAAATGTGCAGATGAAAAGAAACAAATCATAGCTGGCCATAAAATGTCGATCCAAAGCCGTGTTCTTTAAGCTTGCCACACTGGTATTTTCATAACCTTTTCCTTAGGATAGTGAACTACTCATGGAGTATGTCAGAACTTTTCAACATTAGGCTTTAAGCAGTAATGGGCAGAGGAGCTGCAGGAGGGAATAGCTCTCATTCGTTCCTGCCAAACTTATAACGCACAGCCATAAAGAAGCGAGCTCATAAATCAGAAAACAACTAGAGTGTATTTGAGAAACCGCCACCCCTGCATCTGACACCTGGCCTTGCTCCTGCCACTGACGTTTGCAGATCTTATCTTTTTACAGAGGATGTTTGAATGCTGGCTACCAGGAAAGCATGGCTTTTGTCTGAGACCGCTGGCGTACATCAGCTGGAAACGCATCATGGTTTGGGGCTCGTGCATCTGCTCCAACTTCCTTGCCAGCTCACAGCTGGATTCACCAGTCATTGTGTCCCGTGGTGATTCAGCAACCCTTTGGCCTTACAACAACACCGAGTTCCAGCCCTCCACAAATGAAGTCGGTCATTCTGAGCTGGCAGCAGAGCCATACACATCAGTTTTGGCCCAAGCCAGCCTTTTCAGCAGGGCCAAATGATTCCTGTTATGCTGAAGCTGCCACTCAGGAACCTGAAATAGTCATCTGCAGATCTGACCGCAGTAACAGGATGACTCTTCCATTCATTCTCTACTACATGGGTAATGCAGGCTGGAATATCCCAAATATGAATTCAGGATATGTCTGTGCTTGCTCCAGCTGTCACTATGCTGCCTCTGCTACATAGTCTGGATTTTGGGTGGCTTACAAGCTAAAGCAAAGGGCCAGACAAATAGACCAGCTCAGTGTCTCCGCATCCACTACACAATAAGTCCACTAGCTGGATGAGCCACCCAAGAGGGGACTCTATTTCTAGACATTCATCACACCCAGACAGGACTGGGATGCTGGCAGTCCAGCCCCATCCACAGGAAAGCTGGGCTGGAGCTGCACCTGGGAAAGACTAGCTCCCCTGTGCCCTGTCCCAGCACAGTACCTGGTGCTGGGCACATCAATTCCTCCCAGACCCTGTAAATGACATTCTCAGCCAAAGGAAACAGTCATGGATGTTTTCATCTGGTCAAGTTTATCCATCAGATAAGTCTGTTTTGTGAGCACAGACCAGGTTCTGCACTCTCCTTCTCATGCCATGCATGGTACCTCAGGTGGCAAGCACAGGCACCTCAGAGGGTCCTCACCCCACAGAGCTACTTAAGATTCTGACAGAACTCTGTTCAGTAAGAAGGAAACTCCTTCCATGGAACCATTCCACTGAATGAAACTGAAAAAGCCTTCACTTAAAACAAAAAAAAAGTCTCAAAATCCTATTCCTATCCCAGGAAAGCTTCTACTTAGATACACACTCCACAAAATTTAGGCTACTCTGACCAAACCTTGATCTTGTGCACCCTCTTAGAGGTGAATATATCTCTAAGACTCTTAGTTTTTCCACCGTAGTACTTTTGAAATCCTAGTGCCACATTTCCTCAGGTAATCCCCCTTGCTAACAGCAAGTCTCGAAGGAATGTCAAACATGGTTTCATGTGAAACATTAACTAGCTCTCCAACAGTAGATTCCCAGCAGCCTGGTATTTGAACAGTAAAGCAATGAAACCTCTGAAAACCTGATACCACCTGGGTCAGGCAAGGAAGAGGCATTTCCCCAGTACCGTTTGCCAACAGTCGCAGAGGCATCTAGAGAGGTGTGGAACGACCCTCCTCCTTACAGGCAATGGTGTGTTTTCATCAGGCGCTTCTGTCACTCCCGTAAACAGAACTGCCACAAAGGCAACAATTAACATCTTGAACCAGGTGGTAGTTTCTGTGGAACTGTGTTGCAGCAGAGCAATCTTGTTAATTCAGATCTCATTCCCTAATGAGATTAGGCCTAATGAGATTACAAGGTTTGTTAATAGAGGGTAACCGGGTAGATCTCACAGTCTTGGAATCTGGTAAAGCATTTAACTTCACAGCACTCTGCATTCCTTTCCTAAACAATTCATTGTTTTACAGTGTAAGGAAAATGTATCAGATAGATTAAGAACTGTTTCCCCATGATGTTACCATCAGTGTAGATACTAATCCTGTAGAGCATTTCTAGAGCACTGGTATGGGGATCATTGCCAGGTCTGGCCTCAAATTACAGATCTGGAAGTAAATATGAAATCTTTACTGAAAATGACTCCTGAGAGTGGAATCATAGAAGCTAGAAGAGGAGATTACCACATAGGCTGAGCCTGTTCTCGTTCAGACTTAAAAGGAAGCACCAAGTGAAAAGTCCTTTACTACTCTGCCCAAGGAGCAGCAATTGGGAGTTTTGGCCATGCTATGTCCCAACTTCTCGCCAGGGAGATTTTTCACCTGTGCAAACCTTTCAAAGCCACAGTCATGCCCCTAACACCCCGACTTCAGCCACCAGTCACACACTACTAACTGAAGGGCTGAAGCAAGGTGCTGAGGCCACCAGAGATCTCTGTGGCATTCAGGCCTGAAGAACATGGCACTAAACTAAACACCAACTAAAGCAGCTGATGTCCTGTGTGTGGGAAAGGAACACAGGGAACTGGGTGATGCCTGCAAAGCAAGGCCAGAGACGGGGACATCATTTCTCTGGCTACTGAGAGGACGAGGCCAAGCAGTAGTGCCACTCCCAGTGCCCCATCCACAGGGTCCCCCCTCACAGAGGGGAGGCCTAGCACCCTAGCAGAGGAAGAATCAGCCAGGCAGAGGCACGGCCATCGTTTGGTGGTGGGTTCCCACTCAGGCTCCATGGCGGTGGAGAAGCCATTTAGGGTCGTGCTGTCAGGTGAAGGGAACGTGCACCAGGGACGCGGCAGCCAGATCCCCGCTTCGCATCTCCAGGCAGGGTGGCCTCTCCCCACCACCTGCACCACGACAGGGGACGGGGCAAGGCCAGGGCCGCCTCTCCTCGCCGAGACCCCGCGATGGCGGGGAGCCAGACCCTAACCGGCAGGGGACAGATGGACTGAGGTCCCTGCCCGCGGACACCCCCTAGAACCCCCGTGGGACAGCCCGGAGTAACGGGAGGAGACACAACACAGGGCTCTACCGATGCAGTGAGAGGGGAAACCCCCACCCGGACTGACCCACTGCACTGAGAGGGATCACCCCACTCGGCCCGGGCGGCCCCACTGCAGGCGGGAAGCTAAACCCAGGCCGGCAGTGAGGTGGGGGAGGCATAGCGCCGCGCCGCACCCCTCCTCATNGAACCGCACGTCCGCGCACGCGCGCCCAGCAACCTCCCGACCCCGCCCCGCGGCCGACTCCGGCCCGACGCCATCTTGTGTCCTGGCAAGCGAAGCCGCCCCCTCCTGACCGCCATCTCGTGTGAGGTCACCTCGCTGGGAAGCGGCTGGGTTACAACAAACCGGTGCAGCGCTACCGGCTGGGGGAAGAGGGGCTGGAAAGCTGCCCGGCGGGAAAGGACTTAGGNGCGGAAAAGGACTTAGGGGTGTAGGTCAAGAGCCGGCTGAACATGAGCCAGCAGCGTGCCCAGGTGGCCACGCAGGCCGACAGCATCCTGGCTTGTGTCAGAAATAGTGTGGCCAGCAGAACCAGGGCCGGGATCGTCCCCCTCTGCGCGGCCCTGGTGAGGCCACACCTCGAATACTGTGTTCGGTTGTGGGCCCCCTCACTACAGGAAAGAGAGGCTAGAGCAAATCCAAGAAGGACAACAAAGCTGGAGAAGGGTCTGGAGAATAACACTCATGAAGAGCAGCTGAAGGAACCCAGGCTGTTAGCCTGAGAAAATAAAGGAGGCTCAGGGGAGACCTCGCTCTCCACAACTCCCTGAAAGGAGGATGTAGCGAGGTGGGGGGGGGTCAGTCTCTTCTCCCAGGTAAAAGTGATAGGGCAAAAGGAAATGACCTCAGGTTGCACCAAGGGAGATTTACATTGGATATTACGAAAAATTCTTCGCCTTCTACAGAAACGTTGTCAAGCACTGGAACAGGCTGCCCAGGGAAGTGGTGGAGTCACCATCCCTGAAGTATTTAAAAGACACGTAGGCAGAGCGCTAAGGTAGATGGCTTAGCAGTAGCACTCCACATCTCCTCCAATGACGAGGAGCCGCTTCCTCGGCCGCCTTATTTGCCTTGTCCCCGCCCCCAGGCAGCACGCGCAGGGGCAGGAAGGGCTCCCCGGGGCCTTTCTAGCCGGCTCCCGCCGCCTCCTCGATGATCCGTCCCCACGGAAACGTTGCAGGGCCCGGGAGACTCGGCGGCCCAAACGCTGCGTGCGGCTCCTCGGCCGGGCGGCGGGGACCCTGCCACCAGTGCCAGGGGGGTAGGGGAGGCACAGTGATCCCAGGCCTCGTCCCCCGGGGTGTCCTCCACTGAGCAGTCTTCTCCCTGGCACCACGGGGCTAGAGGAGAAACGGGTCCGCGAAGTACAAGATGCATTCTGGTGAAAACAACGTGGTGCCTCTTCACCTTTAACACCTCGAACTGCTCCAAAGGAGCCTTGAAAGAGCATTGTGCCAAGCTGCAAAACGAAAAAGTGGAAACAAAACAGTGAATGTGGCTGGTCAGAGGACAGGCAGCCTTCCCCTCAGTCCATTAAATCCCCTGTTTATCTCTGGTCCTAGTTGTCAGCCCTCCTTATGCTCCTCTGCGTTTACATTATGTCCCATATATTTCAGAAAATACAGACTGTCATTGTCCTTTCTTATTTAAGATCTGTCTTTGAAGTTTTCTTTCAAAGAAGCAACTCCTGGTTTTGGCATACACATCATCTTCCACCTCTTACTGCAACAGTTGCTCTCATCCAACCACTCAATTTCATCAAGGAAAATTGAGGGAAAAGCCAATGGCTATGTCCTATTACTTTTCAACATTTTTGTGTTTTAAACTTCCTAGTGGCTTCCTAAACAGATAGATCTTACAAATGTGTAGAAACCACACACTTAATTGCAGTAATTAAAGAGTAATTTGTAGGTATTTAGCATCAGCTATTGAGATCACTTGCAGCTCCAGAAGAATGCTTAATGCCTTGCTCTGCTGTAGCACCTGTACTGAGCAATGCTGAGCTGACCTTGTAGACCCAGTCACCCTTTCTAAACCTGTGTGAGGACTTGGATTTGTAAAGGCCCATAGCAGTGCAGGTGCTTTCAATAAGGTAGTGCTGATGGGAGCCATTCGTATGGCTTCTTAATTAAAACCCACTGACTAACCAGTGAGTATAAATACCAGCTTAGCTCTCTGTAGTTGAGCATGAAAGTTTAGGGAGTAGGATAAGTGAGAGAAGAGGGGGGGAAAGAAACAAAAACACCAAACAAAAAAAAACCAACAGCAAAAAAAGCTAGAATTAATTTTTGAAGTGTTTAGTTGAGGGTTATTTTCTATGCTGTTTAATCTGTTACTTTAAAATGTACTCTTCTTCTTAAAGTGCTGCTAAGAGTATTTTGCTACTTTGAGAAAGAATCTGAAATTTTGGTGAGTGTTTTCTGGAGGTTTTCCATGCTGGCTTTGTGTTCCTTTACCTGTGTTCTCTCCTTGTTATGTCTGAGCTTTTGTGTTCAAGGTTTCTCTGGTTTGGTTTGGTGTTTGTGTTTTGTTTTTTTTGTTGTTGGTTTGTTGGGGTTTTTTTGCGGGCAGGGGGGTGTTAAAGTATTTTCACTAGCTAGGATATGCAGTTTCTCTTAGCTTTAGTCTCCTTGCTTGTTGCAAGCAAGGCTTAAAGCTCCATGTCTGAGCATGTAATGTAATTGCTGAAGGAATGAGCTTCCTGTTTTCTGTAGCTACAAGGGCATGTTCAGACAGGTATTGCAGCCCTGGTTACTACAGGAAAGCTTCTGTAAGGTGGGATGTTGTATGTCAAGGCCATCTCCTGGCTTTGTATGTGTCAATAAGGTGTGTCAGTGAAAAAAAGAATGTAGAAATTAAGCTGCCTTCTGAAGAGTAAGTTGTATATCCTACTGTTTCTTGCTCCTCAATTAAGTGAAGGCATCATCTTGGCTGGTTTTTCTTAGGATGTGAGTACATGCACACTAAATACCTGTCTCTGTTTTCTGCACTTGTGACTAAAGGCTGGTCTATGTTGCAATGTCTTTTTTCTAGTTACAGTGGCAAAACAGTGCTAGTGTCAGCTTCTAGTAGTAGTAGTGTCCAACTGAGGTGTGTTTCACTTAGCTTGATTTGTTACAAATGCAAATTCTTAAACTCCTCTGGAGTTGATGCTTCTTTCACCCTGGCATATATGCTGGTTTATTTAAGAGATGCAAGTCCCCATATAGTATCATAACTGGGATGGGGCACTGATTCATGCCAGTGCTCTAGCTTGTAACTTTCCTAGCATCTCCTGCTTATGAAAGATAGTAATGTAAGTTGTAATTGTTGTGTAATGATAGGCTTTAAACACTTTTGTTTAGAGAAAATGATACAGAAGGGCTTCTTTGAGTGACTGTATTCTTACAAACACAAGGTTACCTTTTGATTCTCATTTAAAAAGTCAATGTTATTTGTGAGCTATTTTCTGTATTGTCTAAAGACCATAACAGAATGTAGTTGGATTCTTTTTTTTTTTTTAATATTGGAGTCCTAGATCACCAGATGCTGCAGTTGTTTGCCTTGGGGAATGAAATAAAAGCAATATTCCCATGGGTAATCCTGGCTCAGATGTTTGAACTTCAGCTAGAACTACACTGTATATTGCTGTAACAGAAAGTGAGTTTGTACACTACAGGGATGATATGTAATACAACCCCAAAGTCTGGAGAATCTGTTTCCTGCCTCATCCCCCCGTTTAGGGTGTTGATCCCATGGGAAGAACTAGTACAATGGCAAAATAGCTATGCCTTCTTCATTTCTGAGCATATGACCTCAATGCAGGATGCACAGGAATGTGATTCAAGTGTATTTAAACAAGTAGTTACAGTTCAAATGCTTTGCTGTGACACTGGATGCTGCTGTACGTCAACAGAGAAAACCCACCCGCTGTGGGCATGAAGTCCATCCGAAGAAGCAGGCTGTGTAACTGAGGCCTCTGCAGGACACCAGGAGACTCCCCCAAGTACACTTCAAGGGCAAAGACTTGTAATCAAGCAGCTGAGAGCGCGGTATGCTATGAAAGCACAAAATGTGGCTCTCCTATGCAAATTGTCTGTGTGCGAGATAAGAAAGTGCCTGTAAGTTACTGCAGCTAGGCAGAGGAATCAAGGCTATGGTAGAATCTTTGTGTCTTGGAACGTGTAAAGTAAGCAATATATAACCAGGAGAAACCAGATAATTATAGGGGTGTCTGAAGTAACTCTTGCAGGGAAGAACCTTGCAAGGCCACCTGCACCGCATTGGTAATTCCACGTCAGATTGTCTAGGTAACTATCAGAAATGCCAGACCTGGTTATGGATGTAGCAAAACTGAAACCAATGGGGAAGAAGTAAATAAGGGTGGATTGTCTGTTTGGGAGGAGACTGGAGGAAGGGAGGCAAGAGCATGTCAACAAAGTGGATAGTGAAATGACAGAGTAAGGTATACAAGAATGAAGGTGGGAGCAGCTGACTGCAGGAGTGCAGACTTTTGCGGATGGCAGTGAAGCCTGAGGACCTAAACCCACTGGGATGCCGGAGTGATGATGTGCCTTGGATAACTTACTGGACTCTCAACCAGGTTTATGTTGGAAAGACTTGGCATGGGAGGGCAGAGCAGAGAGGGGCAGACTTGCACCCTAGTCCTAAGTGGTGTGGGATGGAAGGGTGACACCTGTAACTCAATAGCAGTTGTGTGTGGTTCATAAGATTTGATTAGTAGCTTTATAATTGTGTGCAAGTGTAAATAAATAACCGTGAGATACTAGTGGTGTGTTAATGAGGTTATTGACCATTCAGTTCACTTACTGGTGTGATTGATTGATTGATAAAAGTTAGTCTCCTGAATTGGTTGTCTCAGTATTACAATCTGAAATGGAACAACCAGGCAGGAGAAGTGACAGCTGAGGGCTTGCCCAGGATCTCCTATTTTGGAAGTCAGAGCTAACTGATACTGAGATCTGAAGAGAGTGTGTGGATAGGGATGATGGATATCAGATGAACTGTTGAGTGAGAGGAAGAGCAGGTCTGTTTGTGCAGGCTGTATTTGAACATGGAGGAGATAATTAGGGCTGTGAACATTGAAGTGCAGGCTAAGATATGCTTGATTAAAGAAAAAAAGTAGCATTTAGATACAGAGCTGTATGAGAAGGGGTTTAGTAAGAAGGTGATGGCTTTAGGTATGGGTGACTGGAATCCTGAGACACGGGGCACAGATTTGAATGTCAGGTGAGGAAGACCTCTGATGCAAAGTGTTCCTGCAGTGGTTGGTTAGGAAGATGAGACAGGTGATGGTGGGAGCTTAAATAACACAGAAGTTAGGCTATGCCAAAAGGAGCACAAGTCAAGAAAGGGGAAAGCTTGGAATGTGTCCGAAGTCTAGACCCTGATGTGGCAAACATCTCTACCCAGGGAGAGGCTGGTGGGGCGATGGCATCAGGGTCGCCTTGGCAGCAGGCAGGGGTGGTTTCCAGAGCCTTGCCTGCTGGTGCAGTGACCCTGTGGTAACACTCACTGTGATTTATTCTTGGCAGTGCAGCTGTTTGGGACCTGCTCCAGCAGCTGCAGTGAGAGTAGGAGGAGTGGCTGCTCTGCACCCCTCTGTCAGCAACAAGTTGCATTTTGACTGCTATTTGAGCGGAGTTATGCGGTGAGGGGGTTGGGAGGTGGGTTAGATCATCGGAGTCAAGTAAAGACTTGCTCTGTGGTGACTGGGGCTTTTCCTGGTGTTTTGACCTCATACCTCAGAAATAAATGCCAGACCCATGCTAGATTTCCATGCTTTCTGGGAATGCTGCTTTGAATAGCTGAAACAGATCTGCTCCCTCTTCGGAGGGCCTCTGTAAGGGGTGACTGACTGTGACGAGCATTAACTGTTATTTCCGCAGTTACCCGTTCCAGATGGAGCTCTTTTTTTCGTGGTGTGCTAAAACAGCAGCGTTCAGAGGGAGCAGGGTGAGGACTGGGGTCTTCTGCCTTAAGAAGTAAAATCCTCCTTCTTGGCTGAGCTGAAGGGATTGTTCATGGTGCAAGAGCTGAGAGTGGTTCTGAGCCCACCTCTTGGAGGGGGAGCATCAAGTACAGTAGACTTTGCAGGAATGCCCTCTCAGCAATGTCAGCTTGCTCCCCTTGGAGATGGAATTGGTGTGTCTGAGATCTTCTAGGCTGTCCATCCCAAAAGGACTTTTGGTATCAGCTGTGCTCATGGTATATTTTCAGTTGTCTTGGGCAGCTGTAAGAATTTGGATAGTGAAGTAGTTCCTGATGGGAAGGTCCCTTCTGTGGTGTGAGGGGAAGCAGGGTCCCTTCACAGGGGAGCATTGCTGGGGGAGTTCCTTGGACTGGCTGAGTAGTGTGGGGAGGGGATGGGGCTGAGACTGCTCACAGGCCGCCTTCTGGTGCCAGTTGTACCACTCAATGTGTTTCTCCCTAGCTGAAAAGCCTCGTACACCAGCTTTTTTTTTTGTACTCTACAAAGCCTACATACCAGTGCCCTGCTGCTCAGCGCTGCTCCAAGCTCCTCAGCTGTGCTCACAAAGCTAATTTTTTTTTGTAAGGCAGCTTCAGAGATGAGTGGGTGAAGAAATGGGGCCAGTCTGGAAACCGGGGCTGCTTGTCCTGCTGCCAAGGTGAGGGTGTCTGTCATGTTTCAGCTGATGTTCTTGTCTAGCTCTGCACCCCAGGGGCAAGCATGGGGACCACAGCCATCTCCATCTGTGCTGCTGCTTTCTTTGATCCCACCGAAAAAGCTTTTGTATTTACCTTTTAGTAAAAACATACAAACCTCTGAATTGATGAGTTTCTCCTGTTTCTACTAATCTCTCTCAAACCCCTTCCACCTTTAACTTTACTGTTCTTCTCTGCAAAGCCCTTTTCTTTCTTGTGGGCTGTTTTCAAGCTGCTTTCAGCATCAGTTCTCTTCCTTTTCATGTTACAACTGGGCAACAGAAAAGGAGCATGACAAAAAGCTTTACCCCTCTTCTGAGAAGCGGAGGCTGTGTGTTCTCCTGCCTTACGGAAGTTTCCATCCAGAAGTATCAGAGAGGATCGGTGGGAGGAGATACTGGTGTGTAACAGCTGTCCAGCTCCTGGTAGGCAGTGCCAGCTCTGCCTGCAGGAAGCAGGTTGTCGCTACGTGCGCTGTGGCTTTACAGAAAATTGTGTGCATAAACCTGTGATCGCAGTGGCACTTGGGGTGCAATCTAAAGCAGAGAGCTCTCCTGAGCTGGCCCACTGTGCTGCCTGAGCACAGGAGCTGGCAGGCTGCTGCCCTCGTCCAGGCTGAGCTCTGTGATGCTGGAGAGTGAGGCTGCAGGGGTGCAGTGTGTGAGCAGGAATGGGGCAGAAATGGCCCCACTTCATCTCAGACCACCACATGGCATCATCCTTCTCCCTTTCTAGATGCTGTGAGGGCTTGCCTCTTCCAAGAACCCTCCCCCTCAGGCTGTGGTGGGCTTTGGCAAATGGGAGATGAGACTTGTTCCCTGCAGCCCTGGGTTGTACTGCTGCTAGGCAGCTACTGCACCTTGTTATGCTGCACGTGATGTATAACCTCTTGTGGAAGTACTTAACAGTCTTGGAGTGCTTTGCTGGGACAGCGGGGGTTTGCTTTCCTCGGAGTACAGCAAAAACCCGTGGGGCTGTTTTACCTTAGGTGGAGGATGGCCTACAACCCAGAAGTGCTTCCATGATTAAGCAGCACTGGTGTGGGAATCTATTCCTCTGGGAGAAAACTGAGGCCCAAAAGGACCCGGTTTGTAATGAGCTATTGCACTGTCCTTGAATTCCTGTGTTGCTGCCAGGCACATCTGGCCCAGCCAAAGCGTCCCCTTTAGCAAGGTGGCCAAGTGCTTCTGTCCTAAGGATCAGTACTGGTGGTGGAGGATCAAAGCTATTGTATTGTGTTGCATGGTGCTCTGTGCTGTGATCTTACCTTCCAAGAAGTACTTGGGAGTTTTCACCTGAGTGGATTTTTCTTAAAAGATGTCAAACAGAGCATGGTCTATGTTGGCAATAGGGGGTATGGAAGTGACAAATTAAAATAAGAAGCCTCTTAGTCCATGGGAGATGGGTGACTTTTTCTCAAGTCCACAACAATCTCCAGCTACTAGGATGCTGAATAAGTGTATGGTATGACATCAGAGCTGTGAAGACCAAACCTTAGACTTGAGTAGGTTTGGTTTTAACTTCTTGCTTCCAGAACAGTCCTTGAATTTTTGTGTTGATGTGATGTTGTTGTTTTTTCTCCCAAGGGAGATATTTGCCAAAGCTTTGACAGACTGCAACAGTTTTGCAGTCTGCTCAAAATGGGGAGACTAACTGGAAATAACTAATGATTTCTTCATCCCCTTGGTTAGGGGGAATATGTGGCTTTTGTGGTGTTCATCCCTGTACCCTTGGGAGTCGGTACAGAGCGATGGCAACAGATCTGTGGTTTTTGTAGGATGGGGAGAACAGGACAGGAAGAAAGTCAGAAAGAACAGTCTAGATGCTAGACCAGTGGAGAGGAAAAGGTAACTTAATGGGATCTCCTTGTTCTCTTTGTCTGGGAGCTGATCACAGGATAATGGCATGGATGGCCATGTCCTGTGGGCTGAATGTCTCTACAGTTGTGTTGGCTTTCAGCATGCTCCCTGAGGAAGCATTTAAACCTATTCAAACTGCCAGCCTGACCTGAGTGCCCAGCTACCTTTGGTTGCTGCTTTGGGTGGACAGAAATCTTGGTGACGCTCTTTGGAACGTTGGTCTTGGTGAAATCAGTCTCTCCAGATGTGAGATACTTATACCGTGGCATGCCTTGTATGTTGGTCTGTACCCATGCTATGTTCAGGGTCACTTTAATCTCTCTCCCAGAGGATGTTGAGTCTGGCACAGACTTGAATATTTCCACTTTCCTTGGTTTTCTGCAGCTCACAGTGCTTTTTGTGTCCCACAACTACTTAAAGACAAGGCTTCCCAAATTCAAATGCTAGCTTGGGTGAAGTAAAGCTTTACTGCCCTAAGACATGTCCAGCAAAACCCCATGTTCTTCTGTAATGTTAGGAAGTAATTTGTGCTACTTTAGACACTACAAAAGCCCTACCAGCCTTGGGCATTTCTAGTCGTGGTTTCATCACCTATAGTAACAGCATAATAAAGCAGTGAAACAATCTTCTCTGTACTTGAGCTATCAAGTGCACTCTCTGATCTTGTGTTGCAAACATTGCTTGATTGCTCCATAGCAACTCTGTCTGGGTCAGCTGGTGCTGAAGCACACTTTCTGCAGCGGATCAAGTATTTTGGGAGCTGTGGTGTCAGTCTCCTTGACCTGCACTAGGATGTGTGAGGTGGGAGAGGCCCTGCCAGGTGGCTAGGCAGTGGGTGAGGGAATTGCTGGAATCAACTTGGGAAGCCTGAGGAGAATCTGAAGTGTCATGTTCCCTCCAAGCAGAGGTGAAGATGTCATTTCAGCTGGCTGGGACCTTCTTGGAAGTTCTCTCTTTTTTTTTTTTTGTCTGGCTTCTCATTCAGCTCCAGTGCAGTTGAACCCTTTTCCAGCAAGGTCAAAACTGCTGAAAAGGCTTTAAGGGAGAGGCTGCCTTGTTTCTCACTGTGACCTTTCTTACTGAGTTGGTCCTTTGCTCTCTGCTGGCAACCACAGCTCCCAGTGCCCTGGCTGGAGATGCTTGGCTCACAGGCACAGCACGATGCTTGCCCATCCACCCTTTCAATCTGTGCCAGCCAACAGTGTGTATTGATGGCTGTTGATGTCTCTCAGGACCTGGGAGACATTTAGCGGAGCTCAGCTCAAGCTACTGTTTTGTGCTTTCCTGCTCAGGACATCCAGGTGCCAGGCAACAGACATAGTGATTTTTCTCAAGGCATAGAAGAGCTTGGAATGGGAGCAAGGGAAGAAAGTAGATGGTAGGCTGAAGAGACAGGTCAGCCAGGATCTCTCACCTTCTGGTTGTATAGTTGCTCCTGAAGAGAGATAGAGACATGGAGGTTGTTGGATATTTGCTTCCAAAGCCAGGGCAATTTCTGACTGCTGGCACTGGAGAAACAGAAGTAGGAGCAGATGAAGAGGAAGAAGAGACTGGAGGTTGTACCCTTTCTTTGAGGGGTACCATTAAGTAACATTGGTGTTTGGGGGTTGGTTTCCTTGAGCATCTGGCTTTTGATGCCTTCTGACCATCAGATGGCCTGACAAAAGATCACTCTTCTGGCCAGTTCTGTTTCCCCTGAACCCCTGCATGCTCTCACTTCCCAGTGAGTATGTGATAGGATCAAGAAAGCAGGTACTGGCGCTCTCAAAGCCCTCTGTTCCTCTACATGTGGATTTGTCACACTCTAGCTCTGCACTGCAGAGTCTAACAGAGCTTTGCTCCAGCTGTGGCCTCCCAAAACCTGCCTGTGGAAGCTGAAACAGCCTGAAGGCCAATATGACCAACAGGCACTGGTGCAGCGATGGGGTAAACCAAGCTGTCAGCTCCTGGGAGCACGAGGCTGCAGCTCTGGAGGGGCAGGGCAAGAGCCTTGTGCCTCCTGCGTACCAAAACCTTCTTGCAGCACACCTAATGATTCACAGCAGTGCTGTGCCCTGCAAGCCAGGAGTGAGGAGTTGGGCCCGTGTGCCTGTGTCGGGGCCATCTTGAGCACCTTGCTGCATCCTGAGCACCCTGGGTCAGAGAGCTTGCTCCACACTAGGGAGCAGGCTGGGACAGGAGAGTGCAGTGGAGCCCAGGAAAGGTGAAGCCAGCCTGAGCCCCAGCCACCAAGCTGAGGCTTGCCCTGATGGGTTTGTAAGCTTCGTTCCGGCTGTGAGGTATTGTCTACGCTGCGTCGTCGGCTGTCAACACCCTTTTCCTGGGTGATCTGCCTCCGGGGACATGTCTTTGCTTCTGTGGTCGGGCATGTGGCAATGTGGCCCTGGAGCACTCCCAGCCCTGCTTAATCCTCATCTCATTCCCTCTCTTGTTTCTTCAGTTTGCTTCCTCTCGTGAGCAGTGCTGCCTGGCTGAGCCACCAGCTTGTTTCCTTTATCTCTTTTTCTAGTGCAAAATCAAAGCAATTGATATCTGTGCTTGGGTGTGAAACCCTGAGTGATTCAGAGGGCCTGTCACACCTTCTGCTGTGAAGGATGGGGGGTTCTGATGCTGCCAGCCAAAGCACAGCGTGCTACAGTGGATGTTAAATGGGCCATCTGTAGTTTTGGAGCAAGAGCTGGTCATCAACTAGATGAGGTAGTGGCTTCTCCAGGGCTGTCCTAAACCAGCATGAAGCAGCACACTGATCCAGCAAGGTGTGTAAACTGGGCTGGCTTGCTTTCACTCAGTGGATGCAATGATTGTGTGCTCCGTACAGACCACTTGCTCTGAAACACAAATGATCTGTGGAAATGATCCTGTGGATCTCAATAGGGATGCAGGGCTGGATTGGATTAAACTAGGTACTGAGACTGGCTTTTAAGACACCATTCATTCCATTTACCTTCCTTGTGCTGCTATTGACACACAATACCGCTCTGGATTTCTGTGGTGGTTCTGAGCAAGTTAGGCAGGCAGAGTGCTTGGGAACTAGCTAATAGTGTCCTTTCAAAGGTCTATGGAAGTGGGCTCAAACAGGGTGCAGTGGAGCTCCTTGCTGCAGGAGGCTGACCTCTAAACCTCTGCAGAGTGGTCAAGCAAACTCAGCAAGAGATATTTAGGAGCCCTCAAGCACACAGAGGTCACATCCTTGCCTGGGCCCTGAGCTATGCTCTGTTGTAAACTGAGCTAAATGCAGGAAACACTGTAGTGCCTGGTCTCCTCCTCAACACCTCCTAGTGAGCTGGGGAGACTTCAGTTAAAGAAAGCAAGTTTGAATAGGTTTATTTTTCTTGAAGCTGTGTGAGCCCAATTTTTTTGTAATGGCTTTAAATGAAGTAGGTTGAACTTTTCTTTCCTACTGTTTGAGGAGATGATGGTTATGAAAGTCTTTAGCTCCTAGGCTGCAAGTTGTTTGAGGGTACCGCTTGGTCTTGTCCAAATACTCTAGTGCTGTTCCCCTGTGCAGGGTGAAAACTTCTAGCTCTCCAGCCCTGGCAAAAGCAGGCTTGTGCTAGTGCAGATTATGGACCTCAAGGTACAGGAAAAAATTTTACTGGTTTAAAACCAGAAAAACCTCTCTTGTGTAGTATCCAACATTGCTTGTGGCAGGCAGGTCCTTGAGGAACTGCCAAAGTTCCTGTTAGACTGGAGCAAAGCACTCAACTGAGAGATGAGTTTCATTTTACTGTCTTGATCAACATGTGAGAGGCAACTCTGTAGTTAAGCCTGAAGCAAAAAGAGCCTAAAGGACCTGAACTTTTTTGGGGGGAACCAAACATACCTTGCTGTCTTTAGTTCTGTGCATGGTCTTTTCCTGTTTCTGGTAGCAAACTTTTTTTTAAAAAAAAAAAAACAACAAACTAGCCCCATGCTATGTACAGCTTCCCTTTCTGCCCCTGAGGAGAGGATAATGAGTCCTGGGAAGACATTGCTTAATGCCCTGGAGTGTGTTTGGATCATCTAGGGAGGGCAGGCTAAGAACCAATTCAGCCGTGGGTCAGAGTTGCTCAAGGTAAATGCACACTTAGATGTAAATGGTAACCAGTGAGACCAAAATGAGATGCCTTTAAATGAGAACTTGTCAGAGGAAATGTAGATGTGCCTGGATTTTGCTCTAGAAATAGACATGGTTCTTAGTTGCTTATTAGAGTAGAAGTAGGGCTTTGGGAGGATGTGGAGTGAGCCAAGGACAGTTGAAGAATGTTTTTTATTTAAGATTGTCTTGTCTGGGCAGGATAGCAGCTGAAATGATTGTAGCAGGGCTGGGCTATGTCGTCTTTCTTCTGTCTGCCTGCTTTCGTTGGTTTTGGGCTTCTCTCATTTGTGCTTGCCTTCCCCATTTTTATGCCTGCTCAAGGGTCTCTAGCTTCTTGCAGTCTGTCTTGCTGCTTCCCAGCAGTGCAGAGCCATGCCATGAGGATGTGAGGCCATCTCTTCTGCCTTCAGTGACTTCTATACCAGCTTGTTCCCATCATTTAACCCACCCAGATCTCAGAGTTGGAAGGATGAGCCTTGCTAAGCACCTAACAGGCAGTCACTGACAATGTGGCTTTGCTTGTTCTTTGCACATTACTGCCCTTGCAAGCTCCAACTGCAGGCAATTCCTTTTATTATTACTTGGTATACTCTCAGTGACTGGGGTATTTCTTTATTTGGCCTGGCTCTGAAATGTGGATAATCAATGTAAATTGTTTCTCTTCCCCTCCTGTCCTTGCAGCTTTTGAGATTCAACCGCTCTGGAGAAATGTCCTCTGTGTAAAAACCCCAGCTTCTATACCATGTACCAGTCCAGCTTTGTGCCGCGGGAGTATTACCCAACTGTGATCCCACCTTCTGCCTACACCTACCCACCACTGCAGACTGGGAGAGCAGAAGATATGACCAGCTCCATGATGTTCCCTCCCATCCACATGCACAACTTGTACAGCCGACCCATGACTTTTGTTGTGGACCGGAACAGCTACCCTGACTATATGGGAGGTCAGGTGGAGTATCATCATGTCTATGGTGCCTCCAGTCCTTATTTCCGCCCCTACCATACCTGGCACTTCCCTCCTGTGGTCTCCATCCCTCTCTACAATCCCTATGCAAACTACAATCCCTATGCTGCCTATCAGAGGTCAGATCACTATCGAGACACATGGCCAGAAGGCTTCACAATGAGAGGGGAGCTTCAATGGGGGAAGCTTGGAAAGGTGTTTGGACCAAGGAAAGACCTCCCAGAATTTGTGAAGGATGATCTCCGAAGGGTTTATGGCACCTACCCACGGACCAGCGTTTCCATAACCTACCGGAAAGGGGAGTTCCTTGTCAAGGGAGACCCCAAGGTAGGAGAGCAGGAATATGTGGTGGAAAAGAGAGTCATCCAGCAGGCTGCAACCCCCAGTGCCAGTGAGGCTGATGACAGCAGTGAGGACCGGAAGCGTAAGAAGAAAAAGAAACTGAGACATTGATGAAGTCTGTCAACCAATGGACAGATGCTCCAGAGCCCTTGTGGGAGCCAGCTGGCAGATGTTCTAGGTGAAGCTGGCAAGTAGCACAAGCAATGGATGCCACCACTCCCCCTGGCTTTTAACTGTTCCCCGTCCTTCACAAGCTTATGGCGGCTTTACCCTGTTTGATGCACAATGACCCATCCTGTGAAGAAACCACGTGGCACTTGACTGTCTGTTGGATCCACAATTTAGTCCTGGTTTTGAAATGAATGTTTGATTTCCACTGGTTTGGTTGAGTGGTCACAGTCTGGTGGGGGGATTTCTAGATAGCAGCCCTTGATTAGAAGTTGGGCCCCTTCCTACCCTGTCCAAGGGAAGGTTCTGGAATCTGGCTCCCTTCCTGCCACTCAGTTAAGGAGATCAAAGCAGGATTTCCTCCAGGCTGGGGGCAGTGCAGATCCCAGAGGAGAGAGGGGTTCTGGAACACTGTAAAGAGCAATCGTCTGTATATCTTATCACTGCTGTTTATGACCATACAATTGTGCCTGATCACTGTGTGATACTTACACTCAGCACTTCCCTACATGCTGGCAGAAGACGCTGGTGTTCCCCTCTTGTACTCGGTAACCTGGTGCTCAATTCTGGCCATGTGTCCTTGTTGAAATTGCTGGTTGAGGGCCTGCTCTAGGTCTGACTAGGCTCTGGTTGGAGGTCCTGGCTTTCTAGTGATATTACTGGAGTTCTGTGAACCGCAACACTTCCACAGCTTGGTTTCTTGGAAGGGTGGACTGCAGAGGTGTGCTGTAAACTTTGAGGGTTGTGAGGGGCTGGATCTGACCTGCTTGCAAACTTTTGTACCTTTTAAGTGACTATAAATAAACAATAAAAACCTCCCAAATGCAAATGCTTATATTTCTGGGTTTTGTTTATTTTTGTTTGGGTTTTTGGTTTGTTTTATGGGGGTTTGGTTTTTTTTAGCTACCAGACAGCAGTCTCTCCTGTAAACAACTTGCAGCCTGATCTGACACCTTTTTGCAAAGTTAGGGATGACTTCTGACACAGTTCTGGACTTTCTGGTCATACAGGAGAAATAGGGGACCTGCTTTGTCCACCTGTAGCCTCCCCTGGCATGCCACATGGGAGAAATGCCTTCTAATGCAGGACAGAACTGGGTGTGCTCCATCAGCATACCAAAGGAGAGAGCCTGTGAGGGTGAACTTGGAGGCCTTTGGTGGCTTCAAATTGCTGTAAAGTCAATGCAAGTGTGTTTTATTTATTTAAATTAACACAACAATTTTTGTTTAAGCAATGACCAGAATGTCTCAGCAACTATCTGTATTTCCCCTTCTCCAACTGGCTTCTTGGAAAAGGGTTAACTGTGCTGCCAGATAAAGCTGCAAGAGGGCTGAACCAGAACAACTGCTGCAGAAACTCTAGATCAAACTGATGCTCCTTTGGCTGTGTCGCAAGCAGTGGCAGCGTGACTTAGTGAATGGGCCAGAAAAGGCCTCCACTGATGACTGGTAGCTAATCAGATATGCTTTTGGCTTCCCAGTAGAGGAACAATGCAGCAATTCCTATCTTTTTTTTTAATCCTCCTCAGCTAAGCAGGGCATTCTGCCCTGGTAGAGATGTGTGGTTAGATGTCTGCTGGTCTGATCTGCAGCAGCCTTGGTGCAGCATTGCCATTGTACTCCCTGTCCTTCCAGTAGCTCCTGTGGCAGTGGCTTAAGCAGTGAGCCTGAAGTTTGTCAGGCACTCTGTGGGCAGCAGGTCGCACTGATGGGTGCTGGAAGGAGCTTCTTCCCCATCCCCTATAGCTGGTGCAGGACTGTTGGAGCTGGATGCTGCCTGCTGTGGGAAGGAGCTGCTTTAGGTGAGATACTAGATTCTAGGCAAGGTAAGGGGAAGCCCTATGATGATCAGATGCTGCATAAATTACCAGAACTTCCATGGTTTATACAAATGCTGCTCTTCTAGCCAGTGTAATCCTGGTGGTAGCTTTGCACTGTTACAGTGGAAAATGTCCCCAAAACCCAAGATGGGCAGCTGAGGTCTCCCAGAGGTATATGATGGATGGAAGAATGGAAAGAATGATGGAAGGAGGGAAAGAGAGCCCGGTCTCCCAGAGGTATATGATGGATGGAAGAATGGAAAGAATGATGGAAGGAGGGAAAGAGAGCCCACTGCCTCCAAGAAAACTTTCTACAAACACCTGTCCCTGCTGCAGACAGTGAGCACAGTTAACTTTACTCATCCTGTCCTGTTTATCTTCTCCAAAGTTCTGTTTGGTTTTGCTGCCTGGACTCCGAACAGGAGACTGCTGGGCACACCCAGGCTGTTGTTCTGACAATGTGTATTTTTAGCTGAGGCTTACAGTTGCATACTTACAGTTGAATGCAGTACATCAGAAGCCAGCAACGTATTTATTTTCTCAAGTGCCATTGACCAGATGGAAGAAAACATCTTGTAGTTGAGCATTTTTTCCTTTGAGAGAAAGCCTGCCACAAAGGACCACTGCCTTGAGCGGCTCTCTGAACACAGGCTTTCCCATGATGGTTGTAACTTACCTCCATCCCTTCTCTGGTCTCTGTGTGGGAGCAAAGTTTTGCACGTTCCTTACAGGAATAGCTCTCAGTTACATTCTCTTCCTGAAGGTTTGAGGCTCATTTGCTGACCAGCTGCAGAACTGAATCCATAGGGCATTTTTGGAGGCTTTAACGCCTATGGAATTCAGTTCTCAGAGCCAAGCAGCCAGTGCGAGTCAGCTTCCCCTGGCCCCAGCCGGCTGCGTCTCCATCTGTAAGGTAGGGGAAAAATAGCAGAGAGCTCATCATGTCACTGACACAGTGCAGGCACTGAGCTGACACGCATTCTCACAACGGGGAGCTGCTGCAAGGGGAGAGCTCTGGCATCTTTCCCTCTTGCCCCAGAAGCAGCACATGCAGCAGCAGCTTTCTTTGGAAACTTTGTTCAAGTTGGCTGCTGGTTTTTTTTCACTGCTTCCTCGTATCATCCTGTCATTCGGAGCCACTGCCAGGCTTCAGATCAGCCCTGAGCTCTATAAACCTGCTGGAGCTGTAAGAGAAATGCCATTTCTTCTAGTTGGTGCTGGTATTCACAGGAATCCCACCTATGCATTTGCTCTGTGCATGGGCAGTAGCACATCCCTCAGTCTAAACTGCTCTTCCTCTGTGTGTGCTTCTGAGAAAGGGCCACAGCCATGCCAGGGGCAGTGGGGCGATGCTCAGCACTGCAGGAGCAGCCCGGTGCTCTCAGGCACTGGTGCTCTGCTCCTTTCATACAGAAAACAGTGCTTGTGGGAACCCCTGGAACCGGGATGTGCCAGCTGGTTTGTGCAGCAGGTGGTACCATGGCTGGACCATGAGGTGTAGGGGACTCTGCCTGTTTAGGACTGGGAAGGGACAGAGGATACTTCTGCAGCTTGAAACGAAACAGACAAAAAGGCCTTTTCCAGGTAGCTCAGAGAGCAGTTCGAGGGAGGGATCGATTTCGGTCTGGGCCAAGCTGTGACGTGTTGGTGCATCCTACAACTACATATGTGCCATTTGCTGCCCGCTCTCCCCACTCTCCAGTTTGGGCTGCAAAGCTTACGTGCATGGAGGAGCAGACTCAGCGGACACGTAGGAACTCCAGTGAGCAGCTGCAGAGATGCGAATGCTGCCAGCAGATTTGGGCAGCTTTGGTCTTCAGCAGGAGATGTTAATTTTCAAACCCAGAGACTGAGCTGATAGCTGAAAGGCAGGAGAGAAGCTTTTTTGTGGCTCAGCAACAGTTTGACACGGTTGTGATGACAGAGGCTCATGCAGGAGAAACTGCTGGGAGAGAGTTACAGCTCTTTCCCTATATGCTGGCAGTGCAGAAGTGGAGCCCTCGGGTCCAACGGATCAGCAGAACAGACGGGAAATGACACACGCTGCTTTCGAGCATGGCAAAGATTTTGATAGGGGAAGCACTGAGTTAACTCCGTGATTGCTCAACAGCCAGCCAGGGGCTCTATTTTAATCCATCTGCAGGGAATCTGAGTTCAGCCAGGGCAGAGTGAACCCATTGTACGGATGAGTGTCCCAAAGGAGATGAGTGTCCCAAAGGAGCCAAGCCCTATTGCAAAAGTTGTGGGGTCCCAGGCTGTGGGTTCCAACCCTGGAACATCCCAGGCACCTCCTGCAGCAGAACCACAGGAGCTACCTGGAGGGATGGCAGTGGAGGGAGATGAGCTAAAGCAGAGTCACACACCACGGTCCTCTCACCCTGCTTGGGGCAGTTGGAGTCAGAGAGGCAGCTCAGGGACCTTGCTGTGCACTGTACTGTTTGTCAGAGCACCATGGCATGGCAGAGAGGTTTCAATAGCTCTGAGCCCCACAAGCTCAGAAAAGTGGGGTGATGGACCCTCCTCCTTCCTCTCCCCCTACGCTGCAGGCAGGCACGCACCTGTGCAAGGGACCGGGGCAGGAAGGCAGCCTGCTGGAGCTGCTATGGCCAGGGAACCAAACTTGCCAGCCTTCAATGGCTGGTAGGGATGGGATGCTTTGGGGCTGCTCCTTGGCCAGCTTGTGCCCTGGGGTGGTCACCCTGTGGTCTCTGGCTATTAAACACATGGAAAGCCTTTGTGCTTCATTTTTGAAGCTGTAAAGCTCCCTTCCAAGGCATTTACCCAAAAAGGGTTGAAGGATCACTGCTGTTCAAAGTGCCAGCCACCTGCTTTCAGCCCTCAGCTGCTCTGAGCAGCCACTGCTTTCGGGAATTGGAAGGTGGAGTTGAGGGAAAAGTCTTCCTCCTCATCTTCCTCTGTGGACTGGTTTGCAAAGAAAGGGGAAGAGTTTCAAGCACAGGTGGGTGAACAAGATAGGGGTCAACCTCAACAAAGCCTCCCTGAAGGTGCTCTGGGAGTCATCCCCTTCCCTCGCTCCACGGCCCCCCAGGAGGTGATGTGGGTGCTGGGGCTGTGTGGGACAGCTCAGCAGCTGCCTGGCATGTGTCTCACCATGCCCTATGCCCCTGCCCTCCCAGGGATGGGGCAGGGACAGCTCTAGCAAGCTACTTTTGTGTCCTACCTGCAGGTGTTGGGGCTAGGGCACCCCATCGAGGAAAGACACCAGAGGCAGTTTGACCCAGCTGTGATGGGAAGCCCATGGGGGCTGAGCTGGGAAAGGACAGGTCAAAGTCAAGATTCAGACAAACTCAAAATGTTTTTTTTCTCTCTTAGCTATTCCTGCATGCAATCTTCCTTCAACACGGCATCCATGGCACCCCTAGGACCCAGGGGACCCCCAAAAGTGAGAAGCAATGCAGGCTCTCCCTAGGACACAGCACTACAGGCAGCCACGGGGTGCAGGAGGCTGTGATCCCCCTCCAGTGGTGCTGGGCTCCTGCTCGTGCACAGTGAACAAAGGGACACCTCTACCCAACCTCCTGCTTGCAGATTCATCCCTTCTCCGGAGAGCGTGTGCTTCTGTGGTGTTTTCGGGATGCTCATGCAGGTTCCTGTGTGCTGCGTGTGCCAGGCACTTCTCTTCTGGGCTCTCCTTTGCTCCTTGGCATTCCCATCTCCAGCTTTGTCTCGCGTTCCTGCACCCAGGTAGGGCCAGGGCTGGATTTGGCCCCATGTCCTTTGCGGTATCCCTGGTCCCTGGTCTGCAGTGGAGCAGTGCACCAGGTAATGTCAGGGAGGGCAGGGACGAACAGAGATGCAGGAGCCATCTGGGTGCTGGTTATTTTGTTGGTGTGAAGGTGTCCTGCCCTGGCTCAACCCCATGTTTTCCTGAGTCTATGTCAGAGTGAGCACTGAGCTATGGGGTGACCAGCATGTGCTGAGCTTGTCACCCCAGCTCAGACCTGGGGAAGATTGCATCAGCCCAGCTGCCTGCCGTGCAGGTGGGGGTTTCATGGCCCCGCTGAGATCTGTCCTGACTCTGGGGTGGGAGCCCTTGGCACCCTGCACTGCTTAAATCCTCCTCTCTGCCTGGCTTGGGGCGTTCAGGGACCCCATGTCTGTCCTGGTACACATCCCTGGCTGTCCTGGGCTTGCCCTGCCTCTGGAAGATGTCTGGATATGAAACCCTGATGTTGATCCCAGCACCTGGGTGACAGCTTGTTGGAGCTGATATATGTGCACAGGAACAGATACTAGGGAAAAGATGGGTTCCAGTGCAGGGGCTAAAAAGTTGAGAGCTTCTCAAGGCTCCTGACCTCAGCCTGAAAATGCTGGTGAGTTGAGAGACACCCCAGGCAAGTGGGTGCCTAGCAGGACTCTGTTGTTGCTGGGTTTTCTGTGTTGCACTGAGTTATTCTGCAGCCCCTCACAGCCCTTGCTGCTGTTTCTGAAACATCCAACTGGGAGACGCGGGCAGTCAGGGCCTCGAGGGCACCCACAGCAGCACCTATGGGTACATCAAAGGTGCCCTGAGAGCCACCCCAAGGATGCATCCCCCCAGCCCTGTGTGTCCAGCGCCCATCTCTCTGCAGTGCTGTGTGAGGTACACTTTGCCTTCCCTGCAAACAGCCCTGTATCCTTTCTCTGCAACGAGTGGGGAAAATACTGCCAGCAAAGATGAAATTCCCAGCTGAGCAGCCTGACTTGGCCCTTGGAGCACAGCAGAGATGGCCACACAAGCACACTTCCCCACGGAAAGCTGTGTTGGAGGCAATGGGAGGACATGAGAAGCAGACACTCATGCGTGGCCAACCTCACCACCACACCAGTTCAGCCTTGAGCTGCGAGTCGCATTTATCCCTTTCTGGCTTTTGCCCTCCCTCCCACAGGGGACACGGAGGTGGCTGGAGGGCTCACCTCTTCCTTACTCCCCAGGGGAGGTGAAGCACAAGCAGCAGCTCCAGGAGGCAAGTGCCATGCCAGGACCCTCCAGGTATGGCCACCGCTCAGTGGTTAATGATTTATTGCTTTACATATTAAAAAAGGCAGGACACCCTTCTTTTGGTGTTTCCAGATAATTATCCCAGGAGTTACTGCTTAGCCAGGATGTGCCTGTGGAGTCATGTGGGTGCTGCACAGCCACCGGCACTACCCTGACATGGTGGCTGGGACGTTAGTCTAGGGAGTTTCGCTTTGTCCTCCCAGGAAGTTTGCAGGAACTGTTACATGCCTCCTGCCCTTTAAAATATTAGCAGAACAGGTCTGGTTTTGCAGAATACCGAAAAAGCAAGGGATAAAAGCGAAGATGCTTATGCCCTATGTGCAGTGTCTGGCATCTCCTCTCTCACTTCCCACAGCCGGGAGCAAGTGCAGTGCCATCGTCTGCGAGATGGCACCGTGTCCCCGCTGCTAGACACAGGGAGAGCCACCCTCCACAGTGCCCGGGCTGGGGCCCTCGGGGAGAGCAGCAGCAAAGAAATCACCCCATGCCCAGCCACACCGCCGCCCCTGCTCCGGCGCAGACCCTCCCACATGTGGATGTGACCCCAGAGCTCACTCACCCGGCAGCTCTGGCTCCCGTTGAGACGGATCTGCGAGCGGCGGGGCCAGACGCACTGTTAAATACTGCAGCCGACTTACTCACTTCTCTTCCTGGACGGCAGCGTGCAGTTTCCACCCACTTCTTTCACCTTTGGTTTCCAGGCTTTCTGAGAAAAGGGGAAGCTGTGGGAGGGAGCGACCGGCATCCCCGTGCCAGGGCTATGGCCCGCAGAAGCCTCTGCTTCCCAGGAAGGGGCAGAAGCTGGAGAGGGGGCTGTTTTCCCAGGAAGCTGAAGCACAGCCAGGGAACCCCCTCTGCTCATGCTGGGCTGCCCAGCACCCCATGACCCTTCTGGACTGGGGGGACTTTCTTTCCTGCCTGGGCATGAGCACTGCCTCCCTGGCACAAGCTGGCTGACTGGCTCAGCCTCACCCTTTGGGCATGAAAATTCCTCCCTGAGACCCAGATATATTCTGGCCTCACCCTGCCAAAGCCCATTCACCTCCTCCTTTAGCGTAGCACCTCTGGAAGTGGTGCCAGCACTAAGGTTGGTGTCATCTCCACATCGCTGAGACCCGTGGTGAGCGGTGTCTGTCCTCAGCCTGCAGAGCCCTGCCAGCAGCAGGCACTGCCCTGGGAGCCCAGCAACGTGCCAGCCAGAGTTTAACCCAGCAGAATGCCTGTCAGCACCCCAGGAGGCTGGCTGCCTTTCCCTAGGACATCAATAGGTGATATCCCCTGGGACATTATGGCTGAGTAGGCACCTCCCACTGGTTCTTACCAGCTGTGGTGGGGTGAGCGCATATGCCCAGGGGGACTCCCTTTCCATAAGGTCTCGTTTGCCAGCGTCCTCTTCCCGTCCTTTCCCCCCCACCCACCCCCATGCTGCTGAACGCCTCAACTATTGTTTTCGCTCAGAAATGACGTCAGGTCCTCTGAGGTTCCCCTCCACCAGTGGTTTGGAAATGAGAGTCTGGGGCCCTAGCGCAGACTGCGGCACTGAGCTGATGGTGGGGAGAGTGCCACTGCTCCTCCTGCACCGTGGCAAACAAATCGATAAATAAATTGGAAAAAAAAATTGATAGGGGGTTGGCAAGATGCCTTGGCATGCCTGCCTGCCTGCGCTGCCCAGGCTCGAGAGCTGCCCCGTGGATTTAGATGACATTTGCAGAGCAGTTTTGTCTTTTCAGGGCTGCCGTGTGTTTCTGGAGTGGGAAGCACGTGGAAAGCTGCACCAGGGAGACGATCAAGCTGGAGCTGCAGATTTCTCCATACAAGTGCCTAAAATCAGATGATAGCATCAACCTGGGGGCCTCGAGGTGTATTTCTAGGTGGCCAGGTGTGGGCTTGGCTGCATGTCACAGCTTTGCGTGGCCACCACTCCCTGCCCCACGTCTCCACCGTATCATGGCCTTTGGCATGTGGATCTTTGGCATGGAAACTTTGGCATGTGAATCAGAGTGCTGAAATTTCTCCTATTTCTCAAGACTGGGTTGCTCTCCCAGGTGTGACACTGCTTACGAGCACCCAACATTGCTTCCCCACAGCCATCGCCTCAGCAGCTCCCAGTCCCATGGCAGAAGGCTGGATGTCTCCCTGCTCCATCCTCACTAGCTGCTGCCGCCCCAGCTGGCTGCTCAACCCTTCCCAGAGCAGTGCTGCAGCATTAAAGACATCAGGGACATCGGGGACAGGGACTGGCCACAGCCCTGCCCTACTCCAAGCTGGCTCCTTCTTGCTGGGTTTAGAAGCATAGTAAGATAACAGCATCAGACACCCCTCTGACCGCTGCTCCTGATGCCTTTCCTGGGACAAGGATGCTCCCAGAAGGGTTTTCCCTCTTCCCACTACCACGGCTGGTCCCAGCCACTGGCTCACACTGTCCCCCTTGGCACACAGGTCCCCCACCCACCTGGGCTCCCCACCCATCTGCACGCCTCGGCGTGGCTCCACATGCCTCTACCTGCTGGGAAGGGTCCGGTGCATTCCTGAGTTGGAAAGCTGCCAGGGAATGTGGAGAGAAGCAGGCAGGAGGGGCATGAGTGGGGCAAAGAAGAAAGCCAATGCAGGCCTGATGCCAAGGGCATAGGCTGTGAGCAAGGTAGCAGGGCAGCTCTGACCCTGCACAGGTCCACCATTCAGCTCTGGGGAGGAGGCAGAGGAAGAGAAGGCAGCTGGATTTTCCTGCCTTTCCAAAGAAAACAGCTCCTGTGACTGCAGAGAAAGCTAGCCAGCAAGACCAAGGTGCATTTTCATGCTCAGAAGTTAGTTGGCAATTAAAACACCTCATGGTGGTACAGCTTGAAGCTGCAAGTGGTCTTAAGGGAAGGGCTGACACGTGGCTTCCAAGTGCCTGAGCCCTGCAGCACTGCCGGGGTTTTGGGCAAAAGGTGATGCAGCTGCCCAGTGCCCGGGGGAGGACACATGGAAAGCAGACTGGTGAAACAGCTGCAGCCTGTGGGACTGTCCCAGTGGCCAGCCACAGCCTTCAGGGCTGGAGGGAGACAAAGGCTTCCCCACCTCCATCATCAGCTGAGATGAGATGTGGTCCTTTCCCAGGAGATGTGGTCCTTTCCCAGGAAGCAGCTCTGGGATGCAGCCCTAGGCTGCGCACAAACTGGGCAACAGAGCTGGAGGTGCTGTGGCTGGAGGTGCTGTGCCTGCTCAGCCCTTTACAGACACTAGAGAAACCCAAAAGAGAGCCCAGATCTAGGCTCACACCCTGCCAGCAGCAGCTGCCCCTCCCCAGGCAGTTTCTCTCCAGCGCAGACTCACAAGTGTCTAACACAGACCTAATCCCAGGCTTCAGCTTTGGTTGAGGGTCAGTCCAGCTCCAGACCTAAACTTGCAAACATCAGGCTTTGTGTGATTCAGTGGCTCTTATGCTTCTTTCCTTTTCTCTCTTCTTTAAGCCAGCAAACCACCCACAAGCCCCAGTTCCTCTGCTGAGAAATGTGATATGTGGGGAAACCACATTTTTTAGTCTTGCCTCTAGGATGAAAGATGTGGTGTTTGGGGCAGTTGGGGCTCAGCAGGTGCTTTTTCTGCTGTGAAATTATGACAGCACGAGGCCAGAGATGCCCTCGCTGAAAGAGCCAAGCAGCCTTGGCTTGTCTGCAGAGCCTCATCCTTCAACATCAGGTTTGAGGGCCACCCTCAGAGCTGGGGTGGCAGGCCAGGCAGCTTGACTGGTGCTCAGTCAGCTCTTGGCCCCTCCATTAGGGATTCCAGCCCCACTCGTGCATGGAGAGCCCAAAGGGACCTGTGCGCAGCCCCTGTCACATTGATGTGTCCTTCAGGATGGGCTGTTTCTGCAGCGTTTGCAGATGCACTTGGACCCTGCAGCCCCAGGAACAGCCGTCATGAAGGACTCCTGCCCAACAAGCCCTGCACTGAGCATTTGCACGATTGCAGAGTTGCTCAGATGTGGTTATAACCATCAGTGAGATCTCTCAAGAAACCTCCCACAGCAAAGGCACAGCCAGCAGTAGGTATTTTCCTGCCATGGGGCCTTGCTCTGCCTCTATCTCCTGCAGAGCTTTCTGTACGGAGCCAGGGGTTTGCTCAGGCTGTGTCTTTGAGCTCGGGCTCCCCCTCCACCTGCCTGGCTATTTTTACCCCATGTCAGATTTTCACATTCTTTGAGACCTTCTGCCTTCTGGCCACATAGGGAGAAACTGGGTGAGATTTCATATATCACCAAGGCAGGGGGAAAATGGAAATGAAAGGGGGACATGCATAGGAGTTTGGCTGGTGTGACCACCAGAGATGGCATTTACTCCCATGGAGGAACTCCTGCCTCTGAAGAGGTGCTGAAGGTGGCACATACTCCATGCAGCTCCCCACTAAGCCTGCACGCTCCTGCAGCACAAACCAGTCCCCTCTGGGCTGCAGGCCCTGGAGGAAGTGTGGCCGAGGGGGAAGGGAGTTTCTCGGGTTGTTTTTCCCCTCAAGGTTCCTGTTTCCCCTCGAGCCTTGGTCCATGGATACCAGCAGCCCTCTCCATCCCCACCTGTCTTTGCAGACAGAGCAGAATGAGTGGTTGAGGCTGAAGGAGCCCAGGAGATGGAGGGCTGAGGAGAGACGGACACAGGGAGGAAGGGGTGCCCCCTTGTCCTGCTGCCAGCACAGCCCTTCTGCCAGCGGCCCTGAAGCCCTCTGGGAGCCAAATCTGCTGGCAGGGAAAGAAGGAAAACCACAGGGCTGAGTCACTCCTGCAAAGGCATTTGCATCTGGGCAAGTTCCAGTCGAGGCCCCCTCCCACTCCCTCTGCGCGGGGGGCTTCCAGGAACGGCTGCATCCTTTCCCCCCAGACGGAGCCTCCCCAGTCAGTCACTGGCTCCGGAGAGTTTCCATTGGAAGGCAGGAAGGTTTCCCAGCGGAGAAAGCTGTGCTAGTGAAGCAGAAGCGAGAGCAAAGGCGAGCAGGGCAGTGGGAAAGCCAAGCCTCTTACCAGAAATGGCCAAGTCGGGTGCTGCCTTTCATCATCTCCGAAAAGCCGGCAGGCTGGGGGTGCCCCGCTCTGAGCTTTACATTAGCCAACAGGGCAGGATTTGAGGGGACGCTGTGCAGGTGGTGGCCTCAGCCCAGCAGATGCTGCTCTGGGGCTTTAGGCTAGTGGAGGAACAGCTTATGAGGAGGATGTGAGGCTGGGAGCATCCAAACGCAGCCCCAGCCCCTGCAGGAGCCCGTGGTTCTTTGGTAGGTGGGGTAGAGGGGTTGGAGGAAAGCTGTCAGGGTTGAAGTTTCTCACTGACACTGCGGGCTGGTGGGAGCAGAGGAGTCACCCCTAAGGTCACAGGGTGGAAATGGCTTCTCCCAGAAAAAAATGTGCTGCAAAAGGGCATCTGAGGGCTTGGTGTCTATTCCTCCCCAAAAAGTGCCTTGGAGGGCTTTTCCCTATGCTCTGCACCGAGGGCTCATGTTCCCCAAAGGTTTAAATCACCCTAATGGACAAAACCATGTTCCTGCCTGAAAAGAGCCTTGCTAATGTCAGGCGCTGTGCGTGGCTGCAGCAGGATGGGTCCCGGGATGTCTCCCAGCCCAAGGCTGGGCTCAGGCATCTCAGGGTGAGATCAATGTCCGTGTCTGGATCTGGGACCCATCACACAGCTCTGCGCACCGTCTTGGTGGTGGCCAAACTCCTGCTCCTCCCTCTAGCAGCTAAAATCCTGGCATTGCCCGGGGCTGGGGCTGGGGCACAGAGGTGCAGGAGGACCTTTCCCTCCTGATTGCCTCCATGCTGGGACATCAGGTGGGTGACCCCAGTCCCTTCCAGCCCTCCTGACAGGGTACTCCTGCCTGCCTCAGGTCTCGTCTGAGAGGAGATGGAGCTTTGCAGAGGGATTTTGGATTAGGGACCATATTACACCGAACTTTTGCCTGGTGCAGGGCAGGTATCATGCCAGTTCCCATATTGCTCCATGCCTACAAATGCCCAATGAAAAATGCCAAGGGAAATGTCACCTCCTCTCTAAGTAATTTCTTTCAGCTAGTCTTGAAATTAGTCCCTTGGAGAAAAAAATTAAGATTTTGGGCTTAGCCGGAACTTCTATTTGCAAATGATGCCCTTGTCTTGTAACTAGGGCACAGTAGGAGGTGAGAGCTGGTTAGCTCTTAGCTCTGGCATCAAGCTTCTTGTAGACAGCGTGAGGCGGATGCGATGAGCCTGCTGCCATAACAGGATCCTTCCCAGATGGGCTGCTCTGCTGCTGGGGTGGGGAAAGGATCCTGCAGAGGCTGAGCGGGTGGCAAGGGGTGTGCAGCAGGGAGGGGTGCATGGCAGCCAGGGCTGCGCAATGAACGACAGCTCGCCTGCATCCAGTGACCCTGCCCGGTCTACGCTGGGGTTTTCTTTTCCATCTGCAGGTTGTGCAGGTGTGTGTGGACCACAGGTTTGCTCCTGTACTTGTGCTTTGCTGCAGAACAGGTTAGGAGGACATGGCGAAGGAGGCAGGGAGCTGCGACTCCCCAAGCTGGGAATTGGTGCCGTGTTGCTCCCGGAAATCCAGCTGGGATCCACCCACTGTTTACAGAGGAAAATGCAGTGAATCATCTGTGTGGGGAAGGAAAACACACCAAACTCGATCCTTTTTAAGCTTTCCAGGCAAGTGAAATCTGCCGGGAGAGCACCTGACTGCGATCAGACCCAGCTCAACAGCCCAAATGCCCCAGGGATGAGTGTGAGTCGTGGCTCTACATGGAGGGGTCTGTATCCTGGGACAAGGCACCCATTTCTACCCCAGGCCAATAAATATGGGTGGCTAAACCATAAATCACAGGTGGCAGCAGCAATGCTCAGGTCCTCACAGGCCAGCCCAGGGGGGCTGGCAGATTGCAGTTTGCCAGGCAGGTGTCCTGGCTGTCAGGGAAGTGGTGACATTTGGAAACAAATGCTTTTCTCTAGACATGGGAATAGGAAAGGATCACTCTGGATATGGGTTTGCTATAGCAAGGACTGGGCTGCTACAGCTGCCTGAACACAGGGGCACAGAGCCCTTGGAGAAGGCCTGGGGTGCTCCACCCAGCCTCCAGAAGGACACAAGTCTGCTGGGGTCCTCTGAGTCTCTGCCAGCCCCCTGGGCTGTCTCGGGTGCCCTCTGGTGCTAAGGCAGATGCTCAGGCAGCTAAAGCAAGCCCTCAGCGTCACACACAGAGAAAGGTTTCTTCTATCTGCAATAAATGACAGATAAGGAAATGTTTTTGCACCTGCCAAGAGCTGGGTTACCTTCCAGCTGCAGCAGCGGGAGCAACCGCTCTCCCCACAAATGTAGCCTTAAACCAAGCTGCCCAGCACCGAGACCTGTGTTGTATGCCTCCAGGGCTGCAGCAGAAGAGGAGGGTGATTGATATAGCACCTGGAAAGGATTTGAGATGAGGTCTGGGCCTCATTGGGATCTGTGCCAATGGGAGATGGGAAAGGCAAACTGAGCACAGGCATCTGTGGTCAGCAAATAATGGTTGCAGCAGGCAAACTGAGTAGCTTCCTGCTGGATTCTTGGTGTGGCTCTGGGGAAAGCTGAGTCTCTCCCAGAGGTGTGCTCTGTGGTCTTCAGAAAGTTGCCAGGAGTAGAAGGTGGAGGAAAGCGGGGATACAAGAAGAGAAGATCCCTAAAAGCTCTCTGGAGCTATATGCATGGGTGGTTATAGCTTCTGTGTGTGCTGAGGGGGTGATGAAGGCCTGACACGGCACAGGGGCTGCAGCCCTGATGCCACCTTCACTGCTAACCCAGCTTTGGGGACTCTTTGGGGTTACATCTGCTAGAGAGGACAGGAGCAGCTGGATCATGTGCAGGGTGTTGAAGGGCAGCAGCAGCAAAGCTGGAAAAGAGACTCCAAGGAAGCCTGGGCTTCATTTCATCATAAGCCAGAGCTAATGCCCTAGGCAAAAGGGGAATACTCAGCACTCATGGCTAAGTTAGAGGAATCAGAAAAAAATTGTGGGCTAGTGAAGATGTCCCTTCAATGTAAATACAGATGTATTAGCCCTGCCTGCTGAAGGAAGGTTTGTGGCTAGATGGAACTGGAACAGATGAAGGTGGTGAAGAAAGCTCCTGGGCAGACCCTGCGTGTGAAGGGTGCCCTCTGAAGTTCTAGCCACAGAGCTAGAACTTAAAAAAAAAAAAAAAGTTGCCACGGGCCTCAGGGTGCAAAGCCAGTGATCTGATGCCCATCAGGAGTGGTTTCAGAGGTGACAGGTTCTCCCCATGGCAGAAAGACAGAAAGCTGTGGCAACTCTGCAGGGACGTGGCCACTGCTAACATGGTCATGCCGAAACATGGCTGGCAGTGAGCGCTAGAGGGCTGCACACTCCCATTATTGCTGCCAGAGCTGCTCGAACCGTGCAGCCTGGTCTGGAAACGTTGATGAACTTCTGCTGGATTCAGTGACCCCGTAGAGGGAAGTAAGTGGCTCTGAAGAAATCTCCGTTACCCGCTACAAGGTTAAGGTCGTGATTTTTGTTCTCATGTTAATTGCACCTTTCTCAAGCTCTGCTGCTGCCCAGACAAAAATTAACAAGGTGAAAAGAAGCAAGTTGTGTGTGGGCTTGATGCTAAGGTGTGTGTGCTGAGCTTGCCCAGCTCCCTCAATTATCTCAAGTAATTTTGGAGCAATGATCACGTTTGTTTTTTTCTTTACCTGTTTCTGGCCTTTCTGTTCCCCTGCAGGAAGTCCTCTTCTGTAAGCTCCCACCTTGGTGCAGTTCTCCTGCATTTTGCTCCCAATAACCTTACGGTGTGCCCATGCTCTTGTAGATGGACCTGCCCTGGTATTGTGGGTGTCTTCTATGCAAAAAGAAAGCTTGACTGCAATTTGAGCCTTTTGTGAGAAGTCATCTCCAGATCTTCCGCATGAAAGCCCATGCGAGTTAGCTTAAGACCATGCAGCCGCAGTGCTTCTTCAGGGGAGCCCTGTGCCCCCACCAACTGCTGTCCCTGGCCAGGAGCAGACTATGGAAATCCTGGTTTACATTAATACACCTCAAGGTGAGATGTTTGCTTTTAGCTGCGTCTCTGAATTGTTTTCCTGCTCTGCACTGCTGAGAGCAGAGGATGGAAATGTATCTCTTGGTGCCCGCTCTCATCCTCAGCCCTGCGGTGAGTACTGAAAGCATCTCACGGCCTTTCCTCCTTTAAGCAGAGCTGTTCAAGCTCTTGCCTCCTGTCTCCTGGTGAGTGTCCTGGCCCAGAGTACTGCATCATATGGCAAGAACAGTAGCAAACTTAGTCTGCATTCCTTCCCTTAATTTGCCTTGCTGTAATGAGCCAGCTTGTTTTGAAGCTGAGGTCTGCTCTGTGAAACACTTCTGGAGGCACCAGACCCAGGAAGAACAGTACAGCCTTTCTGACCAGATCCCCTCTGCCTTTGCAAACACTGGTATATGAGTACGGCTGGCTTCTTTCACATAGCACATGAGTAAATCTCCAGGTCTCTCATGAGAGATGTGGGCTGTCCTCAAGTATACAGCAGTGAGAGCGTGAACTGATGCACTCTGCGCAAATTTGTACCCTGGAGGGAGAGGATAAAGTAAAACCTCTGTCCTCAAAGGTGTCAGTGGCATGGCAGGAAGGCATTTGCTGGAGATGGTCTCTATATGAGCTCATCAGGCTTCGAGTCCTGCTTTGTCCTCCCTTGTAATAACTTGACTTGCCAGGAGGATTAAAAAAAGGAAAACCGATGGGTTTTGTCCACAGAAGCTTGATATAAATAGAGTGTGGGGAAAGAACTACAGGAATACCTGAGGATGAGGGAATGTCTGCAGATAATGTTCAGGGCTCTGATATTGTGTAAAGTAAGAAGACAGCACTTGCGTGGGAGATTAGGTAAAAATCAACCTGCCCATGCTAGGTTCACAATGTCTTTGGGATGATTCACTAATATTTCTGTGAGTTAAACTCTACAGTCTTCATGGCACTAGTGAGTGTTTGTGTTCCTCTAATAAAGTTATGATTTCATTTTACTGTCAGCACAGGCTCGTTGCTAAGTGCACAAGGAATCCTAAATTGCATTTGCTGATACCATATCAGGCTGGATAATCATATTTATTGCCTCTTTGAAAACCAAACCTTTCCGTTTCAGTCCAGATTAAGGATCTGTTGTCTTTGATCTACACCTCAGTAAATGGTACCTAGGAAAAGCAGGCTAGTCACTTTAGAAACCACTTGTTGTACATTCTATCCTTAGGATTAACATCATTTTTCCTCTTGCATGAAACTAAATCTCGAGTGTTGCTATCTTTGCAAAGACTCTTCAAGCTTAATTGCTTTCTCTTACTAGTGTTGAACTTGTATCAATCTTCCCATGAGAATAAACCCATCCTTTTTCATTGTTAAAGAGCCTTCATGAAAGTGGAATTACATGGAAAGTGTAGGGGGAAAAAGCACCCTTGCACCTCACACGAACAAGGGTTGGTGGGTCAGTGCAGGTGTGATTGCTTGAGTTGCTTGTGCTGGAGGAGTCCAGGATGAGTGTGTCTGTGTCAGGTGGGAGCAGATGTTTAAGACTGGTATGGTTTTAATGGTTGGTAGATGAATTGTGATGTGGCTTTATAGAAGTACTTGACCTCTGTGTTCCTGTAACATTGTGACCATATTTATTTGTCAATGCTGGTCTTAGTGGGCAGAAGGAAATCTGTCCACATGCGACTCCCATCCCATCACCACCAAAGCTAAACAGCCTGGGAGCTGGGCTAACTGATATAATGGTACTGGGAGAAGCATGACACATGATTATCCTTTCACACAGAAGGAATTTGATTTTGCTAGATTTTCCTCAAATTTATGTGCAATATGTTAAGTGGATGAAGTTCTAACAATGTTTGTGACGAGTATTTTGCTAAGACATCTTGTAAGATCACTGCAATCCAAAAGAGGCTGTTAGAAGCCATAATTAGCAGTGTATAACTAAGGCTTAGCTGCTGGAATGGGGTACCCAGAGATACTGCTGGAAGGATTGTGATGTGGGGCTGTATAGGAATATGCTTGGTAGGCATGCTGGAATTCAGGAAAATGTCTGTGGAAAGGCTATTCAGACCTTTCCCAAGATGCCTGTGCCTGCTGCCTGCTGGGTTACGTTGTTCGATCAGCTGAGTGATCAGAGAACAGTGTGGGGGGAAAGACTGTTAGTAGAGTTTTGCTTTAAGAGTTTCTTACTGGTATCAGTGAGAAATAAGAGGCAAAATTAGTATTTTTCTGCCAAAACATTCTTGATTTGGTGTGGTGGTTTAAGTGAATCTTCAAAAAGTGCCAAGAGCTTGTGGGTTCCTTGTCTGATCTGACTGTCAAACTACAGAAAAGTTGTATGGTTGTAAAATGGATAATCGGATGTGTAGGACTCCCAGGATGGTTGCTCATGTGGAGCAGGAGGGAGAAGAACCTGAACTTGTTTCATGTCCTGGAATGATAAAAGCAGAAGGGCTGGGAACTGGATGTGAAATGAGCTGGCTTGTGACTTTGAACATGCAGCAGACTGTGTGGGGATGCAGCGGTCAACAGTGTAACACCTTGAGAGGGACCAAACACCTGCTGCTTGCAGTTACTCTGCTCTGCAGGCACAGGATGCATGTGTATGTGGGTGTAAAAGGAACCCTTTATTTCTTAACCTGCGTTTCAACTCTGCAGAGCAGGCACAGAGTATCAGACCCCCCAGACTGACCTCCCATCTTTTACAAGCCATGCAAGTTCTTCATGTTTTTCTTGACATTAGCCCACTGATTTATGCTAAACTAAAGTACATATTTTTCCAACAAGATTTGAAGACGTCAGGAAATGAGAAAAGCAACATTTCCCCTGATAATTTGTTCTAGTTAACCACTGTCACTTTTTTCCTCTTTCTTATTCTGCCTTTCAGTCTGCCTAGTTTCTGATCCTAAACATTAGTTCCTGTTATAAATACCAGGAGTAAATTAAAATGCCCTCTAGAATAGTACCTGCAGTCTTTTCAGAAAGTGGGCTAGAGTAATTAAATTGCCACCCCAATTTGTCTTTTTTTTTTTTTTTGTGTGTGCTTTTTTTTTCCAGAAGGCTGGTGTTTACCACTGTTGCTGCTGGGGGGAATAAGCAAATCCCATCCTTTCCCTCATAGCTATTTTGTGCGTCCCTCTCACATATTTCAGCTGGGCCTGTTGAAATACATGGACTTCTGTGTTGTCTCTGGATTATTACCAGTTTGCAACCTGCTTGCCACAGGGCTGCGTGGATGTCTGGTGGTACAGTGCTGAGCCCGGCGTGGTGAGGAGGAGGAGGCTGGAGGTGTTCCAGGTGGGATGTGGTTGCAGCAAAGCCCCCTTTTGGGGATCAAGCTGCCATCCCTTGCTGAGGGATGCTTTTCCTGTCCTCGAATTAAAAGGCTTCTGGGTTCGCTCTGTGCCTAAAACAACCAGCCTTGTCTGCTCTGCTACATAAGAAACTAAAAAAAAAAAAAAAAGCAAACTCCAAATGATTATCAATAATAATGAAGCAATCGAGTTTTCTCGAGTGTATGAGAATGAAAAATGCCTTCCTTGCCTGACAAGAAAATGGGTTTGCTTCCTTGCCTTTGAAGAGTCACAGCTGCTTACTCTGAGGGCAGACACATGGGAAGAGCAAGCACATAGTGCGGATGTAAACCCTGTCTCCTCTTCAAGGGCTTGGCTAATAGGAAGGGGGAACATGCACAAGTTGTTTGAGATAAATATTTCTGCCAGGATGAACCCAACTGAGGCAAAAGTGAATGAACTTATGGAAATTTAGTTAAACTAAATCACGTATGAGCTGGAGCTACTGGTGGGAAAACACAGGAAGATCTTTGTTTCTATACACACACTCATTTCAGTCAAAACAATCTGAGTTATTAAACAGATTTTTTTGCTAAGCCGGGCAAAGCTACTTTGTTGGAAATGGGTGAAGGTGCACTGGCAGTAGTAGGACAGGAGGGCTGAGACAGTGGCAACCTTTAGCAGAGGGCAAAGAGCAATGAACTGTCTTGCACAGCTGTTGCTAGCAGCAACCATGGATCAAACTAATTGATTAGTGTCTTATCTCTACAAGTTAAACTCTTCCCTAAGAAGGAATTAAAGGGAATTCCTTTGGCCCGGCTGAGGGAAGTGTAAGAATACATCCTAAGTTATACCTATTTCTTATATCTTTGTGGCCCATTTAATGAAGTTTCATGCTTTGGATGACTCTGCTCTATCATCTCATAGTTTTAACATAAGAAGTGCTTTCTAGGTGAGTTCATGTTGTATCCTGCTTTGTATATTAAAAAAATCTTCAATTTCTTCAAGGCTATTATGTGAAAACAAAGGTTTTAAAGTAAAGAGCCTCTGACTTTTCTAAAAGTAAGACCATTAAAATGTTTATAATTACAAGGTAATTATAAACTGGGCTGTCACACAATATAAAGTTAAAGGTATAGCTGAGCTCCAAACTATTTCATTACCAGAGACGATGTTCAGATACACAAACTCAGCCAGCCTGTTGAAAATACTAACCTTGTACTGAGAAATGGAGTTTCTAAGGATTCACATTTAAATAGTGGTTTTAGAAGGTCATTCGTATTTCCCAAGTTTTATTTTGAATGTGTACCAGTTTGTCTTAGTTCAGGGTTTGACCTGTGGATCAGCACGGAGTGTGTATGTAGACACCAGAGCCAATGGTTCATCATGAAGTGGCAGATAAACTACTGAGAAAAACACTTATGGGTGCTCCAGAGTGGCTCTCCAGCCTAACTCTGAAATTAGACAGAAATGAGTTTCGTTGTAAGCAGGATGCTGTAGTGAAGGGAAACCTGTTTTAGTAATGCTCAGAGCGATGAAAACGTGAGAATGGGGAGAGGGGACACCAATTATCTCTCTTTAGCCAAGCTGGGGATGCCGAATGTAAGAACTGAACAGTACAGAGAAGCAGGTAAGGAATAATCCAAGAAGAATTCTTTTTTTTTTTTTAGTTTCTTAGGACAATATAACTAAAGGTCCTCATGGAGAAATGACTTCTTGCAGATCATTGACAATTCTTCCAGAGAGCCAGGAGGTGGAACTGCAGCCAGTGACCCAACTGCTGCTGCAGCCAAAGTGGATACCTGCTGCACCAGTAAGAGAATCAGACTAAAACTTTAATATTAGTTTGTTTCAACCCAGATAGAAGATTACGCAAGTCTCCAGTCCTAACTTGTCAGGCTAATTATCAGCTTGTTATGAGAACTGTTTGTGTGAGGTGGAGCTTGGAGCGCTGTTTGTGATTCCCAGTTTAAGTGTGAGATAGCAAAGCCTTTGAAAATACAGTCATGGGGTTGAAAGTAGACAATCATGATTGATTGTTGAAAAAGTGTGGCCTTGAGAGTTGGGAAAAGATGCTTTTGCCTTAAGGAAGGAAGAAGCTGCTTAGCAAATGGGAGGGGGGAACAAACCCAGGCAGGGATGTGATAAAAGCATGTGCCAGAGCCTCGGACAGTAACCTCCCTTCTCAGGGAGCCTTGCTGCACTCTGTCCAGAGACAGAGACCAAGGGCTGGACATGAGCTAGAAATTCAGCAGTTTTAGAGGGATAAGATTTCCAGTTTGGGCTGGGGAAGACAGAGTGCCTACTTCAGTTTTAACTGTTCTTGTTGAAGAGCTCTGAGGCCTGAAAACCTCTATGACTTAAATCATCACAGGTCATAGTTGCTGGTACTGACACTGTACAATATAAGCTCCAGGTACTGAGGGTTTGCACCTCATTTAGGACAGAGGACTGGCTGATTTGAATATATGATGATCACATGGATCATCACTGGAGCTTGGACTAGATGATCTTCAAATGTCCCTTCCAACCCATTCTACAATTTTATGTTGAGAACTAGTATATAGTGATAATGTTCGATAGTGTGAGGATTATGGGCCTGAAGAGTGTAGCCAATTAATGCCAATATAGTAAGGTTGTGCCTAAAGTCTAGACACTCCTATCAGAGTGCTCTCTAATTCCCTAAGCGATAATTCCCTAAGGGATATGTGTATATTCAATTGCAACCACATGTCTGCACTTGCTCATAAGTGTGCTCTTGGCTTGAGCACATGCAGTGTCCTGCCCAACAAGAACATGAAACATAAGAGATAAAGGAGTTTTGAGGGAATTAGGGACAATAACTGGTGACAAAGGAAGAGAGGCTTTATTACGTTAGCTACTCAAGACATATTTGGTTTGTGTCAGAGCTCTGGGATATTTTTTATTTTTATTTTATTACCTACAGAATACCAAATTTATAAGAGAAAGCACTGAAAGCAGTTCTGGGCCTATAATCTGTTTGGTGTCTGTATGGAGCCAGCTGCCTCCATAGTTCTTCCAAATCCTGCCTCTGATAGGTATCACCTGAGATTTAAGTGTGCATATATTCTTTCACTGTTTAGCTTATCAATTTAACTTTTTTTTCACTATGCTTGCAGATATCTACAATTTTCAAAAAGCAGACTGATTTTTTTTTTTTTAGCTGCTTAATTATCCTGTGACTTGGCCACTAGGAGTGCATTTACACATAATCTCTACAAAATGTGACTCCAACTAGCATACCTAAAACCAATTTCAATCTACCAAGGTCAGAAATCCCAAATAATGTAGCCCTGCAGAGCAGAACGTGGCAATGTATGTCTATTTGAGCATGTACCATGTACATTTAGGTACCTGTCTGTCTTGACATGCAGCCTTCAAAACTAATATGAGGGGACTTTGCCTAAATTGCACCAGTTCCAGGCCATCTGTGTCTATACTGTGCTTGCTTGTACTTGGATGACTTAATAAGGACTTGTTGCCAGAGAAAGGATTTATTGGCTAAAGATTTACAGGAGCCTGTCCAGTGTCCAAGGGCATTCAGTGTTATCGAGTCCATAGAATGCTGTTAAAGGTACACTTTGCCGAGTATGTTTGTTAATCTTTTGTGAATTTGGGAGAGATGGTGAGTACTGGAGAATAGGACTGGAGTTAAAAGTTATCTTGAGAAATAGCCTCAGGAATGCAATAATGAAGGGTACAAAGAACTGCAGTGAGTTAAAGCAATGAGCTGTAAGACTCAGAGAGCGGATGTTCAGCAACACCTCTGCCAGAAATGATCTGTAGGTTATAGCAAATCACAACTAGGGGGGAAGTCCCCCATCCTATACGATCAGGAGTTTATCTTGCAGGTATAGGGATAGATGCTTTTGCTCTATATGGGAGCACTGCCTGCAGGTGTGCATTTTGTTCTTCAGAAAAGCTATGAATCCCTCGAGGGAATTCAGAGGAGAGCAATTAGTGGTGTGCTGCAGCCATACCTGGTCCCTAGGTAGAAATTGTTCTAGACGACCCTGTACACTGCCCAATTTCATGTGTTTCTAGCAATGGTTTGGCTTTAGAGCCAAGAAATAGCTTATGACTCATCCCAGCTATCTGATACAGACCAATGTGGGGGATCTTGCTGGAGTGCCAGACTGGGAGGGTGTAGAAAAATATACCAGATTCTAGTAAGATGAGATTGTATGCTGCACTTGCAGATCTATGCCTGCAAAAAAAAAAAATCTAACAAGATTTAAAGTGAATCTTCATGAGTAGGAGAGTTTATTTTAAGGAAAGCTTATTTCACTCACTCGTTACTCATTTCAATCACATTTTCATACCCGCATACTCATGGGGTCTGAGACATGTCAAAGCTCACAAGGATCACTTGTGTAAACAAAGGATGAGATGTTGGCTCTCAAATACTTGCTCCATCTTTTGAGTCCCTCTTGATTATACCAGATCTAGTTTTTGAGCTAGTTTGAACCAATTTTGGAAGGTCTTTTATTCCCTTAAGAAGTCAGAAAGTTATTGCAATGACTTTTTTCCCCTAAAAATCTTGCTTCTTTCTCCATAAGTCTTAAGACAAGGTGGCTGTCCATTGTCTTTGTCTCATTTTGAGTATCCTTATGGCCAATTTGCCTTTCTGTTAGGACAGCAGAAAGCAATAACACATGCAAGGTGACACAACCTTGTCACCATCCACCTGTTATTGGAGCACAGGTCTCCTGATGAGTTGTTTCTGCTATGGCCTTATTAGAGCACAGGCTTCATGATGTAAACATTTCACCTCTTAGTGTTTCAGTCTGATTGCTTTTAATCATATCCTTGGTTGCTAATATGAGCCACTTCCATCCCTTGCTCGATTAATAGTTTTTGCTGATGCCTTCCTTCATATCAACATTAGTATTGCTGCTATGAATCTCTGCATTTCTATCTAAACACTAGCCTTCCTGGAACAGGTAGATGGAGGTGGTGTATTGTGATCCATAGCTTTCTGTAGGTGAGAGATGTTTCTTAGGTGCAGGAGGAAGCGCTCCCTTCACAGCCTGTCCACAAAGCTTGCTGCTGCCCTGGTACTGGTTGTAAAGCTGAGAGACTCTGGGTTAATATAAATGCAAGCTGTAAGAGATAAGCAGATGCTTGCTTTGTCGCTTTGCTAAGTGTTCCTAAATAACCATTCTACTAGAGTAATTATATCTGGTTTTTTTAAAGGCCAATTGGTATCCCAGGAATATTTGTAATATCAGCAATGGAAATTGAAAAGAACACAAACACATCCTCGTTATCAGCACAGATCTCAACAGCCCAGATGGTTAACTTGCTGGCCTAACCTTTCTCTGTATTAACATCTACCTCCTTTGGCTCTTTCAAAGCCAAATCCTCTCTCACCAAAGCCATTCACTGGGCTTTTTTGTTACTGAAGTGACAACTATGTGGTCCCCAGCTTTCTGGTGAAATAGGTGGTCCTACAGACTTAGCTCGTTACTAAAGAAAAAGTCTTTTAAAAAAGGTTTGCTAGTACTTGCCACTTCTGATATATGAGCCTTCCATTTGCTCACTCACAGATGTGGAACTTTAAAAACAGTAGTAAAGCAGTGTAAAGCGGTTTATTAACTGATTGCATGTTTTGGCTTTGAAATGCAACAGTGTTTGCTCATTTTGGCTAGACATCAAATGTCCTATCTCTGCTTACTTCTGATGGAGGCTGTGCTTTTTATTCTCCTGTCCCAGCAGACATTTTCCAATTTATTATTTTGAAGGCTGAGCAGCTTCCAAGTTCATTACATCTGCGATTAGAGAAGAAAGATAATATTTGAGGTCGATGCAGGGATTTCCTCAATCTTTGCCAAAGAGATTTATTTTTTTTATAGAATTTTGTCATGGCATAACATATAAGTGAAAGAAGAGGAGAGATGTCTGGAAACTTGATGAGCTAACTGAACTTACCAAGTAAAATTTATATTGCATGCTATGCTGAAAGCCATGTGTTCATGTTGTGGAGAAAAAAAGCCAGAGAAGCAATGATAGGCCGCGAAAGGAAAACCCTATTCATTGACTTCTAGAGGGAGAGGATTGTTCCTCATAGTTTTGTTGTTTTGTTTTTTTTGTTTGACCTTTGTGTGAATAGTGATTGATCTTTGCAAAAACAATCAGTGATTAACAGGATGTTTACCAAGAATATATCACTGCTAGTCTCCAAGAGATGGCCTCCATATAAAGGGATTGACAAAGACAGGAATTGGCTTTGGTGAATGTGAGCATGGTAGGAAGAAGCTACAGGTGAAGGCTATTTCCATTTTTAATTTGCTTAAGTTGTAAACCAGGTTATTTCTAGTGGTCATGACACAACAATTTTGTGTATGTAGTTATATGACTCTTGCCTATGAAGTTTAAGAACTGAGAGTCTTGGCACTCCTGACTTTGAAAGGCTTGAATCATTAAAAGGTAGGGTAAAGGAGAAGTAGAATAGGTGGAATTTAACTGACCTAGATTCATTTGCAGTTTTTAACAAAAATGCTTGTGGGATTGGGCACACATTAGTGTGTGTTAAAGGTGAGCAAACTATGTAATGATTAGTAAATGTATATTAATGTAGTAGAATGGTTATGGCACATAAAGCCATGACAGATACTTTTCTACGCAATGTCTCCCTGACACATTGGTGCAATGCTGCCAGCTTTTTGTCCAGTCAAAAAAACCCAACTAGTGTGCTAGTTGAGTTTCTGGCTAGAGATGTCAATTCCCTGCATGAAGGAGGCTCTGAAAGAAGCAAATACTTCACAGTCTTGAGATATGAAACTGTTATTGCAGTTGAAACTGGTACCACAAATATTCTCTCCAGATGTTCACCTAAGTGAAAGTGCAGTCTTATGCTCTGTGAGATGCATGTCAGGATATCAGTGTCTGCTTGATAAAAGGACATATAAACTGTTTCCTGGAATGCTCAGTAGGGATTTTGCAGAGCATCTGACCTGATAACATCTGTCACCTGTCGTCTATTGCTTCCTGTCTTTTCTCATAGTTACCAGAAAATTGGAAGCTGAGGAGAGGGAAAATACATGCTGAGAGGCAGTGTGTGAAAGTGTCCCAGGAGCTGGTAAATGCCAGAGCCAAGAGGTCTTGCTGAATTCACAGGACCTGATGACCCCAAGATAGCGTCAGATGAATCTACACAAGGCCTCCAGCACATGCTCCATCAAGAATGGGTTGTAGAACTTGGACTACCTCCAAGGAGGTGGTGCTGGCTATATGCTGATAAAGATTGCAAGGATTTACATATACATCTGCAGAAATGGATGGACTTCCTTAGCATTTACCTTGAAGCCACTGGCACATTGGTATGAGCCTCTGTGAGAAAATCACAGTGCCCAGCTTCCCCTTCCCTACCAGGGAACAATGAGTGACTGCATGTGTGTGACTCAAAAGAATTGAATTTACTGCCTGGTATTTATCTGTGATTTAATAAGCTTAATAAAAAGTATGCTAATAAATATTGGTTGATATGTTTCTCCACAAACTTGATCCTGGATGAGGGGAAAATGCAATTTACAACACTTAAACTCCGAGGAGAGAAGACAATATCTACCTTTGCCCTTACCTGTCACTCACTGTGGTTCCTTTGAGAAATCTTCCTTTTGCAGCCTCACTACTTGTGTTTGCTTCTGTTCTAGTACTCAGTTTTCTGAAGCTCACCTAGAACACTGTCTTCTCTTTTCAGTCAGATGACCCTGTGCAACCTCAAGGCAAATGATTTTGAATGACACACACTTTGTGCCTTTGGTGAGCTCAGGTGGAAATGAACAGGCACATTAATGAGACAGAAGGTCCCTAGAATTGCAAAGCATGTGGTTAGGGTAAGTTTTCCATATGGACCTCTGAAACAGTCATGTTCTAAATAGATGCAGGTTCATGGCCGAAGATGGCCGTGCAAGTGCAATGCCCCTTTGTGTCATACATTATGTGACTTTGCAACCTGCAGCATTTCCTTCGTTGTTTAGACCAGGAATGCAAATCACCCACTGGAAAATTGTATTCTTTTCACAAATTGTTTGAGTTAATGATTGAACACAAGTTACAATCTCTTCTGACTGCTGAAGGTGGCCCCATGGCTGTGATTGTCTGATGGGCTGTATACCTACCCAAACATACTGCTCCACGGGTGATCTGCTGGCTCTTCGTGTGTTGGCCAAGTGTGGCCACTCTGGTTGCTCCTTTGCAACAAGGGATTAGAGCCTAATGCAGGTGGTGGTTACTGTTGGTGGGAGGAATGGGGGCTGGAGCATGTGTCTAACTAGGTCTCTTCTGCCAGAGGAGAAGGTGTCTCCACAGAGCCCCTTGGGTGAGGGATCTACAGCGGGGAAGAACAACCTTCTTCCTTTTCTAAAAATGTATTTGGGGTATTAAGTTTCTCTGTGGCTTCTGAAATTGAAAGCAAACAAACTGTTCAGGAAACTGATGTGTTGTTTGGTTTGGGTTTTTTTACAGTATGATTTTTAGCTACCATTCAAAGACTTCAGAAATGCTTAGTTTCTAATGCTAAGGTACAGGAATTCTGCAGTGATGGGAAGCTTTCTAGAGGGAAGGCTGAAAGTACTGGTATATTTAAGTTAAAATTGGACAATCCTGAAGTCCAGCTATGCTTTCAACACCCTAAAGGCATTTTCTTGATGGACTAGAAATGGTGCTTTGATTTTATTTTTTTTTCCTCCTTTGTTTCTTTGACAAAAGCGTATTGCCCTTTCAGATTCAGAGCTTTTAACTCTATTTAAAACACTTACATTTAAAAGATTATAATAAGATCACATGGTTGTGACTGATAAGTTTCAGATATTAATAGGTGGTGACCAAATTACAGTTCTTCATCACAATGAAGCTGCACTGTGGGCAACACATTTCCCTGTGGATACTGCTTAAAACTGCCACACTCCAGGGTACTTCCTGCTTTTGCTTGAAAATAAAAGCATGAGTCATCCTGGAAAGCAATTAAGGAACAGATGAAATAAATAACCAAGAATGACTTGCATAATACTCCCCATATACTTTCAGATATACTTGTAAAACCTCATCATGTTTCCCAGATTTGTACTTTTTCGTAGTTTCTGGCAATTTGTGGGTGTTCAGACTGCGTGGTAGGAAAAACTAATAGAAAAGAAAGTCAATAGCATGGGATTGGGCAGGGGCAAATTATCTTCAGACTTCTTCGAAGCAAGGCATGGAATGTCTTCTAACTTTTGCTTAATTTGAAAGAAGAGAATTTTAAGTAGTGAAGTCCTCCCAAATTATCAGGAAAAGTAAGATTCTCTCTTTCTTGGAAATAAGAGTTATTCTAATTAAAATAAGTTTGAAAAGTAGTTTGAGTATTATGATTAGTTACCGATAATCTGCTAGCTATGCTTGTGTGCCTAATGATTGCTGTTGCCTGTTTATTTGAAACTGGGGCCTGCTGTAGGGTGCGCATTAGTTTTAAACTCTGTGTGTGTGTGTGTGTGTACACAACTCTTGTTTGGGGTTGGAGGAACCCAAATCAAAACAAGCTGATACCGTTACAATGATTACAGCTCTTACTTCCCCCGCTATCTGCAGTGCTACAATATGCTACCTTCTGCAGTGACTGTACTTCAGATATTAGCCATAAATAGGTTATAAGTCATTATTTAGTTAATTACTGGGGTTTTTTTTTGTATCCTTGCTGTCTGATTCTTATGAGAAACAGCTTCACCTTGCCATCACCAGTGCTGGAACTGGACTTTCTGCTGAAGCTGATTGGTGTCTCCGCATTTCTTGCAAATTTACCAGTGGATTCTGTATCTGATGCTTTTATAACTGTCTCCAGGTGATAACTGTAAAAATGCCTCTAGGTCTGTTGCAGTTTTGCAGAGTTAAAGTATTAAACTTGAAAGGTAAAGCAAATGTTTATATTACTTCAATTTCATCTGATCCTTCAGTGTGACATAAAAGTATTTCTGGAATTCCTGGCTAACACTGGGCATAAGACTTTGCTTCAACCCTTGATTAGACAGTAATTCAAATGCTTACTATTGTCTTTTCAAGCCAATCTATGCCATAGCAAGTCCAAATGTTGTTCTTCATTTGTTGCTCACAGAAGCTGCACCAAGCATAAACATGGATTGGTTGTACTGTTGTGTGTGGTGGGTCTTGAAGTGTGGTGTCAACTCAACAGTGGGATTCCCCTCCTGGTGGGTTTCATACAAATATAGTAGTCAGAGGTGGTCCCTGGGGCAGAGCTCACAGCTGAAGACAATGTGTGTAGGATGGGGTAAAGCAAGAAAAGAGCAAGGTACATGGTGTAATGGTAGCTGATGTTTTACTCTTTTGAGGTTAATTTTAATTCATCATAAATGAAAGCTTTTGGAAGACAGAGGAGGAAGGGGGCTGGGTTGGAGTGCATAGTACAAGGCAGACGAGACACTTGAGATGTTCGAAAAAGCTTCCTGTTCTGACTTCTGTTTTCAGTTTTGTGTTACTGTTGCTTCTGCTTTGTGCACTTTCCCTAGGCCTGCCTACCTTGGGTAGGGTGTGGAAAGAGACATCAGGTGGGTCGCTCCTTTCCATTCGAGTGAACTCTATCCTGGTGTTTCTGGATCCAAGAGAAAAAATAGGAAGAGAGTGGCCTTGGTCATCTTAGTGTTTATTTAAAGCGCTAAAATAAACAAAACTGCTGCAGATAACCTTCAGGGCACTGTTATGATGAAAGAAACTGTTATTTCCGTTTTGGTGAACCAAGGGCCAGGACTATCTTGTATCTGTACAGTGCCTGCTTTTAGAGCAACTACTGTGGAGATGCTTTCATACTTACTTTTCATACACAGATTGCAAGGTTTACAAATTACATACATTTGCACAGAGCACTACAGATGGCAGTACTAGGTCTCTCTAAACGTGCAAATCTGATTCTTCAAGTTGATTAGTGCAGGTTTTTGACCCTGGGCTGAAGTGTTTGCACTGGGGTAGCGCAGCACACAGGGCAGTTGCACAAAGGATTCATCTTAAGGGGTTGTGTGGGCCGTGTGGAGCGAGGTGTAGAGCGAAGCTTGCCTAGCAGGCTGTGACTGGGTAGGCACAGCTCTGCACGCTGCTTTGGTGGAATGAGGGGGATTTCAGGAAATTTACTCCCTTCCCAACTTTTTAGCCTCCCGTCGGCTTCGACTTTGCCAGGCGCAGCCCGGATTCCCTCGCAGCGGCAGCACGAGCCCGCGGTCTGCAGCTCACTCACTGGCTCTCCCTGGCCCCTTTCCTCAGAGGACCCTTCTGCTTGGACTCTCCCTACGTCCCCCCCGAGGGAGCAGGGGCCCCGGAGCCGAGACCGCCCTGAGCCGACCCAGAGGCGCCCGTGACGGGAGTCGGAGCCGGGCGGTGCCGCGATCTCGCGCCGGCGGTGGGGGCCGCCCCGCGTGCACCAATCAGGGAGCGGCAATGGGGTGGGAGGGCGAGT
>VWZK01000121.1:363818-448451 GCA_013396935.1 Baryphthengus martii | reverse complement strand
CACCGCGCCTCCGGCAGGGGGCGCTCGTGGCAGGCGGCTCCCGGCGTGCACCGCGTAGGCTCTGTGCGGGCGCGAGACCGCCGGTGAGCGTGGCCCTGTGCCCGCCTCTCTGGCACTGGCACCCTTGGGAGCGCCAGCATTGGGCGCTGGCCCTTATCCTCATGTGGTGATGAGAGCTTGTTGGCCAAGGTGGAAGGAGCCTGATAAGCCGGGCGGCTGCCAGCGCGCAGAGAAACTGAAGTAAAAGTCTGGCTGGCATCTTCAGCTTCAAAGTATGTGGGCCCTCCCGCGTGTACCCATATGTCCTCCCATCTTAGGTCTCAGTGTTTGTTAGCAACTCTACCAGTAGAGCTAGGTAGCCTTCAGCCATTCGGCTCTAAAGAGAGAACTTCAGTTTACAGCTGGGAGCTGCACTGCTAGTGGTGCTGGAGGACAAGGTTTCCAAGGAAGGCGATGGCCCTCAGTGACAGTTTTTAGCATGACCAACATCGCTGCCAACTAGAAATCCAAATTCTGCCAAAGACTAGATGAAGCATTTCAGAGGCTGAGGAGTTAAATAAGTTTTGTTTCTTGCTGCATGAGACAAGTGGTTTTCTTTTGTGTCCAGGTTTCAGCGGGGATAGAGTGAATTTTCTTTCTAGTAGCTGGTACAGTGTTGTGTTTTGAATGTAGTATGAGAGTAATGTTGATAACACGTTGATGTTTTAGTTGTTGCTAAGTAGTGCTTATCTTTAGTCAGTGATTTTTGGCTGGCACTGAAAGCAAGAAGGCTAAGGGAACGTAAGGATTTGGGAGGGGACACAGCCAGGACAGCTGATTCAAACTGGCCATACCGTATGATGTCAGGCCCAGTATATAAACTGAGGAGAGTTGCCCAGGAGGTGCAGATCACTGCTTGGGCATCGATCACTGGGTGTAAGCAATTGCATTGTGCATTGTTTGTCTGTTAGGTTTTATTTCACTCTCTTTTTCTTACCTTCCTTTTCATTATAATTATTTCTGTTAATATCATTATTCTTTCAGTTATTAAACCATTCTTATCTCAACCCATGAGATTTGTTTGTTTTCATTTCCACTTCTTCCCATCCCATGGAGCAGGGTGGAGGAATGAGCAAGAGTGTGCTGCTTAGTTGCCGTCTGGAGTTAAACCACAACATGGTGCCATTAGCAGCACCTTATTTTGTTTATTTCTGCTGGTCCTCTTTTTTTAATAGTTCTCACATTTGGAGTAAAGCTATGACACAATTTCAGTTTCTTTTCTGTGTTGCTTCTTGACCAAGAAACTGAAACTGCTCTTTTGGTTTTGCTGCGGTTGTCTGAAAGACTGTTGTGAGGTTTTATGCATGACTTTCTAATCTGGGTTGTTTTGTTGGTGGTTTGTTGTTTTTTTTTTTGCTATTTCAAGATTCTTCATTTTGTCAAAAGTGTTATAATATTTTGTAGTTCATGACTGTGTTGTGTGGCCTTGCTTTCTCTGAGCTATTGCTAGTTTTTCCAGCACAGATTTGTGTTTTTGTCCAATCAGAGGTAACCACTGATATGGCTGTAAACATGAATTATTTTTAAAGAATTCTCAGGGATTCATTTTTTTAAACCAGAGAAAGAATTATCTCCCTCTCTTTGTCCTGTTGTGCCCTTACTTTTGAAAGTTTTGTTAGGTGCATCTCCAGGGTGAGTAGCTTTTTCTTTGTCAGGTGAGATCATTTGTTTATGGGTTTTGCCTTTTCTTATCTGAGTTTTTTACTGGTCTCTCTGGTGTCTCAGTTAAGATGAGATTTCACAAAAAACGGTGGAATAATTTTTAGTGGGCATAAATATGTTTTGCTGAATTTATTTATTTTGCTGAAAAGTGTTAACCTGACCTATGTAGTTGCTGACAAAGATGCATTAAACAACTGACTTTCATGTCAGGTAAAAAAGAATGAAAATCAGTAATTGGTATTGCTTCATCAGTTCTTCATTCTTTTAGGGGCTGATTATTTGTCATCTTATTAAAACAATAATGAAATTTCTCCTGTTTGAGAATAGCTATGGTCGTGTTCACAGCGAAAAATCACATGCTCTTTTTATACTTTCATATTTATGAAAAGCAGGTTGGGAAACCCAGTATTTTCTAGTGTTCCTTCATGTAACTCTTTGCTTTTTGTTCAAAGTTTCTAGTATGCTCCCTTGTCTGAGGTACAGTACAGCACTAGAGAAATGATTATTTTGGTTTAGTTGGACAGTTCCTATCCCTTGCACTTCCAAAAAGCAGAATTACAAATCCAAAGTAGAAAATGTCAATGGATAAGTGCTTTTAAAAAAAAAAAAAAAGTCTAAGACAAATCACTCTTTATTCAAGTTAAGCTTTTATCCCAGGGAGAAAAAAATAAAAGGCCTTTTTTTCAGTGTCAGTGCCTCCATTCTCTGCTATACAAGGCTTTGTACAATTACGGAACAAACGTGAACTTTGTTACAAAGCTCTCTGCTTTTAGAATGAAGGACAGCACAAAGATACAACAGTGAGATAGTGGACGTGGGAGGGAGATAAGCAGTCGTTCAAAGTCAGCGGCTGTAGTAAGAAGGAGGAAGATAGGCAGGAGGCTTTCTTTCGGTTTGTCTCTTAAGGTTCAAGCGTGGAGAAGAATCTGAGACATAACTGAAGATGAGATTTGGACTGCCAACGGTGATTGGTATTGCAGATGGGGCTTTACCCTGGCAGGAAGAATTACAGTTCCTCTAGTTAGGAAAATAGAAGGGTTTCGGAAAGATAGGAAGTGCAGGAAGCTGTGGGCTCAGGGTGATGTTGCAGCTGCAAGAGCAGTCACAAGCATTGGGAGTGTCCTGAGGAATGCAGGGTGGAGAGAGCCTTGTGTGAAAAGGTGGGGTCAGGGTATCAGAATAGGAGGTGGTCTAGGGCAGAAAGAGAAATCAGTCAGTAACAGCAGTAACACCAAATAAACCTGCAAATTAGCCTTTTGATCCTTATGTTAAACTGAAATTTGGGGACCCTGTTGCTTCGGCATGTGGGAAAAGTGGGCATGTTTTGGTTTATATCAGATTAAGGTGGGACGAGTTGGAGGCAAGCAGTCTCTGACAAGTGATTTTTTTCTGCTCTCTTTGATAAGCCAGAGCCAGTTTTATGCACTCACATATTCTGATTACAGGTGGCTTTTCACTGAATTAAACATCACTGCTTGTCAGTAGCCTGATTATAGAAGTATCAGCGCATTATAAACAGCTTTTTATGTTTGTGTAGGTGCTAAAAATGCAGAAGCCACATTAGAAAATGCAAAAGTGAAAATAACAAGTTTAGGGAAAGACTCAAAATGAAATCCAAGTTTAGTTTGAACAAGTGTGTAGTGGATTCTTCTGGTCTGGACTTTGGAAGTCATTACTGAGTCTGTGAAAGAGCAGTCATGTACAGATGCTTGAATATGTTAGCTTAGACCCTGAAATAAATACATTTTGCCTTTGTAATCGTTGTTACACAGGCAGTAATGATATGACTTCGTTTTGGAAGGCACAGAAAGATTACAAAAGATTTAGAAAGGAACAAATCTGTATTGTTCTTGCTTTCTCACACCAATATCTTGTTGGAGTTTGGAGACACTTCCAAACCAGGCAGAAGTATAGCCTTGAAGTTGCTAGTAAACTTCCTCGCTACATGGGAGAAAGTGAAGATAGTAAGTTCATAGTTCTTGATGTATTTTAGTGTTCAAATTGTATGTTGCTCTGATGATCTCTCCATTTTTAGAAGTTACGTTCTGTTGCGGAGAAACGCCTTTGTGTTCTCATGTCACACTTATTCTTCCCAGAGAAAATACCTCTGACTTAAAGCTGTCAATTATCTTGTGTGTGGGTGAAGATGAGGTGGTTGTAGACGGCTGTTTCTGTTGGGAGCCAGAAGATGCCCGTACTGGGTGCTGGAAGGGAGACCACTGCCCCGTGGGTTTTGTTAAGGGGCAGTGCTGGTGCAGGTTTCATCTGAGAAGTCTGGTAATAGTGCAGATAAGATTTGTATCCCAGCCTGGCACCAGAGGTGTGAAAAAAGCAACAAGCAGTGGAGCACAATGGATTTTAGGCAAAAAGAAGAAAGTTACAGGAATAGTTGAACTTTATTCAACTTGCATATAGAATTTTGTGGTTAGACTTAATTGCAACTGATAATGAATTGAAGAAACTTTGGTCACTGATGATATTGATCAGGCCAGCTGTTTGCTACTGTAATGCTTTAAAAAAACAACCCAAAACTACAGTAGGAAGGACTTACCAGCTCAAAGCGTTGGCAGTGAAGATGGGGGTGTTATTAACCCCATCACATAAGGTACCGGCGAGGTCTTACCTAGAATACTGGGTACAGGTGAGGTCAGTCTCGTTTAAGAAAGCTTAGTTTAAGCAGGAAGGGCGGTTAAGACTTACTAGGATGATAAAGGAAACAGTTTGAGTGAGGAACCTGACAGGTTGGCTTCTTAGCCAAGCAGAGTGAAGACTGGAAGGAGATGAGCATGATGATGCTTTCTCTGATCCATCAGAAAGAAGAGCTGCTGGCATGAAAACAAAATCTGTAGAAATTAATTACAGCATTTTAATTTTATCAGTATTCACTGTATCAACATTTAAGTGTTGTTCTTTTCAAGAGATAAAATTCTGTTTTCTTTTCAGAAACAAGACCATTACGGAGTTCTTCAAACCCGTTTTAAACCAAGGTAAATATGTATTTTTTTACATGGAAGATATTTCTATGAGTTTTAATTCTGTAAGTGTGCAGAAGTATAGTCCAATCCTATTCCAAATTGAAGCAGCGATATAATGAGTGTATAATAATATGACATATATGTCATATATTATGTCATTATATATGATATATAATGTGTCAAAATGCGCATGTGATTTTTTCTAATAATGTAATGAAAAATGTTAATTTCCTATTAAATTGATTTCTTTAAATAGTGATGTAATTATTATTTCAAGTTACCGTCTCATGCTTAAACGAGATTGTGTATAACAACTGAAGCTGTGACGTGGATCATGCAATTCTTCGATATGAAATAAATCACATGGCACTAACAAAACTAAATGATNCCTTGCTGAATAAGTGGGGGGGGGAGTGATAGAGCGACTTGGTGGGTACCTGGCGCTCAGCCAAGGTCAAACCCACCACAGTCTCTTTGGCGCCCAACGTGGGGTCAATTAATTTTTGCTTGCCTGTGAGAGAGAAAATATCAAATGATACATTGAAGTAAGATTATTTTTTTTCTTAATACTGTGATTGTTAATAAGTTATCTTTTCTTTTCTCTCTTAGACCTTGGCCATAAAGACAGAAATGTGTTGTGTTCACCAGACAGAGGAAATGTAAAAGATACAGGGATTGGACTGTCAGTTTTATGTGCTGAACGTTTTGAAAAGAAAATATCTTCTCCGAAGAAGGTCAGAAGAAAAAAGATGGCAGACCAAACACCAAACGCAAGTCCTGTGGTAGGTGCCTTTTGGAGAGGAATTAAGGAGAAAAAGGACAGTGTAAACATTTTAGAGAATGGCAGAGCATGCAGGGCACTGGGTTTATTGTACCCGAAAGTCGTGATTCAGAAGCTCCTTGTTACTGCAGAGTCTCACAGCTATTGCTTGACCAAAAAGGATAAAAGTGTCAAGTCAGAACAGGGAAGAAATAGCAAGTATCGGGGTGTAACAAGAGCACCACTGTCTTGTGGAAATAGTTGGGAACAGAAAACTGAGTGTATGGATCTAGAAGACACTAGTTCAGGCTCTAACAAATGGGTTTCATCATCGGAAGCTGATACTTGAAAAGCCTGTTCTAGAAATAATGGCACTGCCAACAACACAGCTCTGTGCCAAAACCCAGGTCTATTCATGAAATTGCCCTGCACTCCAGCTGACCTGAATTTAGGTTGTCACTGGAAGCTCTCCTCAGAGAAAGGAAGTGGAAGAAACATAGAATAAAACATACTAAGCCACATCTTGTAAAGCCATTCTCAGGAACAAGTGTATCACATCAGGTGTGTTTAAAAGGGTCCTTAAGGGTGGAAATCAGTGACCCATTGTGCATGTTTCGTTGGTTGTTTTTTGGGGTTTGTTTTTTTTTTGTTGTTAGCAGAGGTTTTTTTTCCTTCTTTTTCAATGTAGGATGAGATTCTTAACTATTTTGCAGTAAATGAGAAATCCTGGTTTAAAGGCAGGGGAGATATTTTGGATTAGATGCAAGCATGGAAATGCAATGGAAATTGTAACTTTGAATTGTATTTTGGAGGAAAAAAATGTTTTTATCTTAAATATCTTAGAACCTTTACAGTGAAGTGTAGGGAAGAGTCTGGCAAATCTGTGCTAGTTAGAAGTTGTGGTTAATAGCAATTCAGATTTATGCACTGAAGCCGCAGTATTTAGATAGAGGTGAGAGTGATTCTATTAAGTAGGACCATTATTATTGTGTTTCATTACAAGTGGAATGATACTCTCTTTTGTTACCCACCAAGAAAACCTTTTAAAAGGTTGCTGGTTCCTTGCAATGGAAGATCATTATGTGCACCTCCATAATGTGCTATGAATGGAACAAAAAAGTCTATTTAGCTTGTGTTTCCTTTTCTCCTTAGCACCCCTCCCTCTGCATTTACTTGTCTGTGCTTTCTGTCATTTTGTATTTAAGTTCCTAATGACTTCTTTTTGAGGAAAGCCAACTGGGCTATGGTGCCACATAGCCCAGGGACACAGACTAATGGCCCTAAAAGTGGAGAGGTTTAGAACCTGAGACCAGTCTGAAGAAAAGATAAAATTTGGGTTGTGGAGAGTCCTTTTGTTCAGATCTTTGCAGCTGTATTTTAAGTTTGTCTGTCTGTCTTGAAATTAAATGTATTCCCATGTATCTGGGAGTGTGTAGAACTCAGTCAGTGCTGGATTCAACACTTGGCTCAAGATGTCAACATCCTGATTTTAAAAAGTATGCAATTAACTTTTTTATTTTCTCTGTCCTTATTTTTAGGGAAATGGATGTCCTTTAAGAAAAGCACCACGTTCTGGTTCAAGGGAGGCTGCCTCAGGTAGAAGCAATGCTGATAATATGAAACTAATTAAGCAGTGATTCATCACTCAGTGTCTCTTATTAATGTTTTTTTTTCTTTGAAGTTATATTTTTCTCTTTTGTCTCAAGAAATTACTGCTGTATAGTCACAGTGCTTTTAATATATGGCAAGTTTTAAGAGATTTAAGGGTAATTTGGGATTTTGATGAAAAATAGATTGTGACTTAATTATAACTTAATATATAACTTCATATAACTTAGTAGTTATAACTTGGTTATAATATATAACTAAATATAACTTAATTGTAACTGTCCAGGTGCTGGTGCCAGATTAAGGCAGGAAGCAGGAAAGCATGGTGAGGAAGGTGGCCTCTGGTGACTTAGACCCATAGCCTGAAAACAGATGTCGTCATATTCTGAATTTTTTTTTTTATGACTGGCTGTTAAAATTATTGCAGTATTTCCAAAATACTTTTCACGCTGTTCATTATTTATAACCGTAATATGTAATTACAGAAACTTTTTTCCAGTCTCATATGTCAGCTGAGCTATTGTCTTTCCAAAGACTAACTGATTCTCATCTGTAGGAAAAGTGTTCTGTGGTGGCTCCTGAGCTGCTTTAAGATGAAAGGATTCAATTTTATTTCCAAGTTAGTTGCAGTAATAATGTACCAGGACAGTATCAGTTAAATCTTAATTGTGATCCACTGTGTTCAAGCAGAACGGAAGTATTGTGGTTTCTGATAAAAATTTCAGTCCTAGTTGACTTTTAAAAACAGAAGTAGTTTTTTAAAGGATAAGCTCTTGTGATTTTGATATTCTATTCTATCTTGTTTTGTTTTTTTTAAATACGACAACAGTGGTTTACTTTTTTTTCTTTTTCTTACACGCTTCATAGCTGACTCTTGTCAACTAAAGCCAAAGCAGGTTTCAAAACATGAGGCATCTTCTCCAAATGCACTGAGAACATCATCTGAGCTAGCCGCTGGTATAAGGAAGAGCCAGTCTATTCCTGCACACTGCCTTAGATCTGCAATGTCTTCTGGGCAATCCAATCAAATAGACTCTCCTGGAAAAAGAAAGCATTCTGCCATGAGTATGGATGCAGATGGCTCAAACCAATCTGAAGTATCAAGTTTGAATGACCCTGCTTTTAGCAGATCGTCCGCAAAATGCAAAAATAGGAGGTCTGACTTTGTAAAAAACATCCTGTTGAAGTCTACTTGTGGTGATGTTCTGCAACTAATGGAGGCTGCTGCTCTACCTAGACAGGATTCTGTTCTTCCAAAGGAATACCTCAGCTCAAAGGATGAAAATGAGAAAAATAATTGCTCCTCCGTAGGTTTGTCATCTTCATTTTCTGCACACAGTCCTGGTAAAAATAACCACATTTCTGTTGTGGATACCAAAGAGAATCAATTGCAGGTGGCTAACTCATGCTTTTTCTTGGAAAAGTCCTTTCCTTTTTCTCAGGAAAAAAGTACTGTGTTGCCTTCTCTCCACCACTTAACGCAAACAAAAGGTGTGAAATCTCATCTCCAGAATGTTGACTTATCTCAGGTATTGGATGCTAAGAAAGAGCAAGATGAAAAAAGACCAGAAAGACATGCACACGGTAAAGGTTACAGTATTCAATCCAGCAACAGTCCTTCAAAAACAAAAGACAAGTCTTCAGAAAATGCTTCTGATTCTTGTTCTGTGGAAGGCACTGGGAAACTTGCACTCTCAGAAGAGACCGCTAAAAGTGTTCCCTGTTTGTTGTCTTTTAAAGAAGAGTGCTTGGACAATGGCCATATGTCTTCACAACTCTCAGGAAAATTAAAAGTTGAAAGTACCTGTACAGACAAGTCCAAGCTGAATGGAAAATCAAAAAGCAGCTTTGACAGTGAAGGTGAGAGTTTGGAATGCAGTCTAGATGATGATGACGACAGTGATGAGGAAGTATTCGTACCACTGCAAGAAATTCTCTCTTCAAGTCCCAAGCCACAGGCAGGAACCCTGGAAGAATCTTGTCTTGATAATTTTTGCCAGGACACCGTGACTCCTTTACTGAAGCTTCATGTAAGTGGCTAAAAAACACGAAACAAACAAAAAAAATCATTTCATCGGCTTTGTTATGTTGCAATATTTTGCATTATTTTTTCCTTTATTCATAATGCATGAAAACTCAAGAGTTATTTGCCTGCAAAACTGGTTACTCAGCTGAAGGGTACAATGCTGTGCAGTGCTGTGTAGTTAGAGAAAGGATCTGCTGCTTGCTGAGCTTGTCCTTGGAGTGACTGAAAGATGGTTTGTGCAGCCGTATTGCATTAGCTGTTTGCCTTTTGGAGGTTGTTAGGAGTTCTGGTTTTCTTTGAAAAAGGCAGAAGGCTACATTTAGAAGATTCGTGAGGTCTGATGTTTTCATTTTTATGATCAGGTAAGGTTTTTATGAGTTGAAGTTAACTAGAGGGAATTGATCTAGACATTGAAAAATCTTTGTGCTAGACTCCAGTCATATATCTTTGTCACACCCTGTGACCGTCAGAAATGTGTGTTTGAGTTCTTGGTCTGTAAGTGTGTTGTTTTCCTTGAGGTTGAATTTCATAGCATTTGGAAGGATTTTAGAAAGGATTTCAGAAAGCTAAATGACTTCTGCTCACAAGAGATAGATGAAGTGTTTGAATCCTAGTTTACAGGGTATTATGGTGATGGATTGATCTCTGTTCCTAAAAGGTATAGCCTGTTTGTTCAATATCATCTTGTCAAATAAGTAGCGATTTTGAAGTTTTCTTGTAAAATAATGTTTTAATTGTGAAGGTCCTGCAGTAGGACTTAGCGTGGCATTCCTGACAAAGTTGGCACAGGTAGGAAATGACTGCATTTAAAGAAAAAGGTTTCATGCTGACCCTGGCTGGGTTGGAGTTAAGTTTTTCTCGTAACAACTGTATGGTGCAGTGTGTTTTAGACAAAAACAGCGTTGATAAGAGACCGGTCTTCTGGCTGTTGTGCGGTAGTACTTGCACAGCATCGAGGCTTTCTTTTCTTCCCGCTCTTGCCCCCACAGTGAGTAGGCTGGAGCGGACACAAAGTTCAGAGGGTAAAGAGCCTGGACAGCTCGTCCCAAATGACCAAAGGGATATATTCCATGCCACGCAGTGTTGTGCTCGGTGATAAAAAACAAAGCAGGGGTAGTTGGTCTGGCACGGAGCCGTTACTTGGAGTCTAGCTGGGCACCTTTCTGCTTGGAGGAGGTGCTGAGTGATTGCCTCTGCATCACTTTTTCTTTTCCCTCTTATCTTCTCTTCCTTCACTTATTAAACTGCCTTTATCTCGCCCCATGAATCTTCTTGCTTTTTTTCTTCTTACTCCTCCACACCACAGGGTGGGAAAATGAACAAGCTGTGTGGTGCTCGGCTGCTGGCTGGGGTCAGCCCACCGCTGTTTTCTACAGTAGAAAACAAATGACAGAATACCTGCAGGAATACTCTCCTCCTCTGCTCCTGTTTTTAAATCTCTGAAATGTCTATTTGTTGACTGATTTACTGTCTCCATAGGCAGACGTTGAACAGCCATAATTATTGTATCTATCCTTATGATTCATTACGCAAGCACGTTACAGATCAGACTTTGGTGGTTACAAAAGCATTCCACAATCTTAGCCAACGTGTTTACCTAGCTAATGGTTAAGACTGATAAACAGATGCAGCCTAGATCCAAGGTTTGTGGAACACGTATGTGAACGCAACATTTGGCTTATCCTGTTTCTACATAATTAATGGCCAAGTCAAAACAGTTAAGAATTGTCGCAAAATTTCCATGACCATGCTTTTTGCATATTGTAGCATCCTGCTGCTGCCTTACAAGGGGCTTATGTGCACTTTTGAATAAAGTTCCGATTCTTCAGTTTTTAAACGTCAGTTTAGACATATTAACTAGATATAAAATAAGGTAAGAGGTCTTCAGCTTTCCCACAAAATCTCCCACACATGCTGTTTGTTACATTTTAAAGATATCTCTGAATGCTAAAAAGTAATGCTGTATTATTTGGCTTTTTTTTATTAGCAAATGGACACTTAAACTAGCTTATGTCACCTTTTGGTGATAGAAGAATCCCCAACGAGAGCGTGTTATTTATTCAGTTGTCTTAGTAAAGCCTTCAACACTGTTTCTCACAGGATTCTCGTAAAAACCCAGGCTGCTCAAGGCTTGGATGGGCGTATGCTCTGCTGGGTAAAACGCTGGCTGGATGGCCGGCCCCAGAGAGTGGTGGTGAATGGTGCTAAATCCAGCTGGCGGCCAGTCACAAGTGATGTTCCCCAGGGCTCGGTGTTGGGACCACTCTTGTTCAATATTTTTATCAATGATTCGGATGAAGTGATCGAATGCACCCTCAGTAAGTTTTCGGACAACACGAAATTAGGTGGGAGCGTTGATCTGCTTGAGGGTAGGGAGGCTCTAGAGAGGTATCTGGACAGGTTGGACCGATGAGCTTCAGCAAGACCAAGTGCTGGGTCCTGCACTTGGGCCGCAACAAGCCCATGCAACGCTACAGGCTTGGGGAAGAATGGTTGGAAAGCTGTCTGGAAGAAAAGGACCTAGGGGTGCTGATGAATGGGTGGATGAATATGAGCCGGCAGCGTGCCCAGGTGGCCAAGAAGGCCAACGGCATCCTCACCTGTGTTAGAAATGGCGTGGCCAGCAGGACCAAGGAGGTGATTGTCCCTCTGTACTCAGCATTGGTGAGGCCACACCTCGAGTACTGTGTTCGGTTTTGGGCACATCAATACAAGAAAGACATCGAGCTGCTCGAGTGGGTCCAGAGAAGGGCAACAAGGCTGGGGCAGGGCCTGGAGAACAAGTCCTGTGAGGAGCGGCTGAGGGAACTGGGGCTATTTACTCTGAAGAAAAAGAGGGAGAGAGAAGACCTTGTTGCTCTCTACAGCTACCTGAAAGGACGTTGTAGAGAGGTAGGCACTGGCCTCTTCTCACCGGTAACTAGTGACAGAACAAGAAGGAATGGCCTCAAACTGCACCAGGGGAGATTTAGATTACACATTAGGAAAATTTTTTCACAGAAAGGATTGTCAGGCGTTGGAACAGGCTTCCCAGGGAGGTGGTTGAATCGCCATCCCTGGATGTATTGAAAAGCCGTATAGATGTGGTCCTTGGGGACATGGTGTAGTGATGGACTTGGTAGAGTAGGGTAAATGGTTGGACTTGATGATCTTGAAGGTCTTTTCCAACCTAGATGATTCTGTGAATCTGTGTTCTCCTAAAGTAAAGGAACTCAGAGGAAGAAGTTTTATCACTAGTAAGAGACTTGCAATTCAAGTTGGTGTCAGAAGGGCACTGCTTGTCTGAAGAACTGAATCATGGCCATGAAATATTTCAAATCTGTGTTGTCTGCTACTGGCTGAGTAAAACACTGGTACTGAAAAAATAATTTTGCTGGCAATTATTTGTTGCCAGCAAAATTATTTTATTTGTTTGTTGTTTTGCTTTCTAATTCTATTCATTAGTTTCTTAATTTGTGTTTGTATTAGGATTTTAGTTGGAAGCTTTGTTTTGTCTGGTTATTTTGGAAGCTATTTAGCAAACACTGATGCTTTGCCAGCTATGAACTCTGGAAAGTGGCAGAGGTGTGGAATCATTTTTGGAGTTTCTGGTCTCATACACGAGAATGAGCATTCTCAGGGTCTTGATGGATGATAAAGCTGTGAGGTAAAAGGCTTCTGATGCTAGTGCTCTTTGTGAAGGTTAGCTGGAGGCGAGCCCCAAGAAGAGAAGCAAAGCCTTCCTTTGCTGTTCCAATCCATTGTGAAGTACAGTTACTTCTAAATTAATCACTGAGAGAGATTTGACCGTTACATAAAATTGTCAAGGGACTGAGAAACCTAAACTGTTAATTGTCCTGATTTTCAGGGTATCCTTTGAGGTTTTTATCTTCAGGTAAAATATTGTTAAAATGGGAAGAGGTTTCAGTTTTGATGGTGTTTATTGTCTAATACTGAATGAATTCATAGCTTGTGGTATTTTTTAAAATTTCTTACTATTTCATTTACAGCTTTCTAAGCCTCCTGTTGTTAGCCAGATGTCATATGTGAACAGCTTAGAACATCTCTTGAAGGAGAAGGAAGAATCTAAAAGGTTTGTTTCTTACAGCTACTTTGAAAGAATTTGGATGGAATTGTAGAAGTTTAGATTTACCTCATTTCCTACTGGTTTGGGTAGCAGCAAGCTAAGCTTTGCCTTCTGATGCCACCAATGTACATCTGATGGGACCTACAAGTGCGGCTTAACTGTAAAAGCTGAATGCCAGGCTACTTCCAAACAATGCTGAATGGTTTGTGATACATTTATCTATCCCGCAAGAGCCAGACTAAATTTACTCTTGCCTTGGTTAGAGGTCTCTGAGCCAGCTAGCAGCTGCTGCTCAGGCATGGAATAGAAGTATTTCTGTAGACTCTGTACTAGCATTTGTCAGAGGCATTTGTAGCTCTGTTTTGGTTTGGTGTAGACTTGGTATCTGAGTAGTTAACACAGTTCAGTGAACAGAACTAATGAGTGGTCTTGCAAAAGAACTTTTGGGTAGAAGGCATAACATGATATATGTACTGATGGCGAGTGGTGGTGTTGGGTATATATGAGTGAATAACTTTTGATCGAAGAGTCTGACTCTTGTAACTGTGGGTGAGCTGACTATGGAGTAGTGACTACTTCTATGACTAATACTATTTAATAAATAAAATACAACTATGATGCTTTAAAAAAAAAAAAAAAGGGAAATTCAACCAGAAGATTGAAAATTCTGTGCATTTACAAAACCAAATGTATCAGAAGTTGGTTGAATGTATTTATCTCTGACAAACCACTGATGGATTGTGCTGTTGCAAACTCATTAGGATTTGGGAAACATCCATTTTGTGTCTTGAAATAGCAAGATACCTGTTTTTTTACACAGGTGCAATGTCTCACTTGTTTTTGCTCTGCATTGGCTCTTGACTCCTGGGTTCATGCTCAGAGCTTAAATTTTGTTGTTTTCTGTTGTATATACTAAATGTGATGGTCTATTCTGCTGCTACTGTTATTTCAGGGTAGATGAACTAGAAAAGCGCTTACAGGAAGGTATAGAAGGAGGGGAAACTGATTCTTCAGATGGAGACGAAGAGGAGAATGCCAGTGGAGATGAAGATCTCTCAGAAGAACACAGGTCCTTCCAACTCCAAACCCAATTACATCTAGTTCTTCACTTTCGTAGCGTATTTTTTCTAATCTCTCTCTTTTTCCATCAGTTGTTGTTAATATGTTTATTGTGAACCATTTTTGTCGTCTTTTAGGGTTGGGTGGGTTTTCTTGGGCGTTACTGTATTTTTAACAGTTCAACTTTCACGTAAAGCTACTGTTCATTGCCTGAAAACAGCTGTCTCTAACAGCAAATAGGCTCTCAATGTTTAAATTCATAAAAGCAATTTTGAATTTTACAGGGTGTTTATAAAGAGATTTTCAGTAGTAGCTCATGCCATACCTGACTACCACCCTGGAGAAGATGTGTTTGATTTATCAACCTTTGGGAAGATCTTCAATGAACATAACCTCGACTTGAGGAATTTTCACTTTGTCCCTCAAAATCCTATGGAAAAGCTCCTTCTTAGGTAAGAATATCCTCTTCTGTTGTGTTTAGTTGTAGGATTTTCTTCAGTGTTAGCAAATTTTAAGATAAAATCGTATCTTTGCATGCAAGTGAGCTCTGGAAGTAGGTGAGTCTGAGTCCCTTTCCCTGAAATTCTCCTTTCCAAGTGAGCTCTACAGAACACTGAATTGTTATTTGAAGCTTCCTTCTTTCCTCCTCTGGAATTCTTGAAAAACATCTTAAACGAGACATAAAAAAAACCAAATGTTCTGTCCTCTTCCATACTTCTTCTGTGTTGGGCTGTCATTGATAATCCGCCCAGTTTGTGGAAGATAAATGCAGAAGTGAAACGTTAGAATGAACAAAAACTTAACTGTCCCAAGACAGAAAAGAGGACCTTTGTGGTGAACTTATTTGTGAGCCAGTAATGCTGTACTAGGTCTGCTGAAAGAACTCGAGGGGTTTTCGTCCAGAATGGGCCTGGAACTTAGGGCTCCACCTAATGAGGACTGCAGAAAAGTCACCATTTCTGTCACCTGTTAGATTCAGTCACTGTGCTAGCAGGGTGTCTATGTGCGTCTAAACAACGGTTCTAGAACTCAGAGGAATTGATATTCTGTGTCTGTGGGGTTGTCCGGCTACAAATACCTGGACGAATTCTTGCCTGATACCACAAGTGCAAATCCTGAAAAATTCTAGTTATTTCAGTAGGCGTTTTGTTCCGGACTTGAATTGGTGAAACAGAGAATTCATTTACTCTTACAAGATTTTCTGTACATGTGTATGTGCTACTGTGGGTGTGAAGAAGAGCAGGGTGGCTTCTGCTCATCTCTTAAGGAAATGATGTTTTTGAAGCCTTTGACTGCAGACTTCTCTGTTAATATGTTGTAAAGATCACAAGGATATAAGCTTGAAAAATACCTTGTAAATCAATGACTAGAGGAATGCGAATTAAACCAGTCATCCCTTGCAGAAGGTAATTATGATTTAATTGCTTATGCCTAGTTGGCACAGCTGGCATGTACTGCCTGTCCAGTTGACACATGGATGTCTTCCTAGCCACTTGCTCAGTCTGACAGGTAGAGGGTATACGGAGAAGTTAGGACACGGATTTGTCAACAGAACTGCCTGTTTTAGAAGATGCTGAGAACAGAGAAGGCTGAAGAAGGATATGTGGGAAACTGGCTCTCGTTAATTCAGTTGCTTATGACGTACCTGACTCTCTTTCTAAAGAAGAGTAAAGTTAAAATAATTCTGTAATAAAAATGACATCTTTCTTGTTCTTCCAGTAGCTACTTTTTACACCTCACAGATTTGTACCGTGAGATTAGACTAATTTTAGTTACTTTAGTTTGCCTCCAGAGTCTCTATTTAGAAGATTATTTTGAAAAATTTCAAACAAAGTTTTTTCTCTTCTGAAAGTCATGATAAAAGTCATTGGACGGTAAAATATCCTATTCCCTGGTCTCATGGAACAGACATTATGTAGACAGGTATAATGGTTCATAGTACAATAGTGTTAATCAATGTTTGTTTGAAGCTATTCTCTAATAACACAGATGTTTTCAAATTATATAGAATGGCATTCTGGAGAAAAAGATAGTTGTTCTGAATAACAAATAAGACTTAATTACTGTAGTACTTCGTATAGGTGAGAGCATAAGAATAACATCTGTTTTGGATGTTCAGATCTTTGCTGTTGACGATCTGAGGGGTGGGGAAGTTCTTATGCATTTGTGGAAGTGCTGATTCAACTACTAATTGATTTCCCCCCCTCCCCCTCTTTCCTCCCTTCCATCTTTGTCTTACAGCTCTGGTGTAACACAACAGCTTTCTTTAGTTATTAATGGCTTCCTAAGTTCTGCTTACAGTTGTATCTTGTGTCCCGTACCAATTCTAAAGTGGCTTTTCCAGGTAAGATTATACTACTCATGCAGTTATATTCCGTCCAGGTATAATATTCTTCCTGGAAGCCAATTGTAGCAGGAACAATCAGAACAAGTTTGTTAACCTAATGCAACAGATTCACAACTTTTTAATCAAAACATTTTTCATTCTGGATTCTGATTTTTATTTTTTTTTTTTCCTCTGGTCTGAAATATTTTCATTGTCATACCAGGGATAGCCTTTTCTCCACACTTTCTGAGTAACTGCAAAGCTGCAGGTCCCTGTCCATCTTCATAAGTGTTACTGCATTTGAAATGTGCTAGGTGAGAAGAGACTTCAGGATGTAATAGTGTGGGCCAAATCAGAAGCAAATGTTAATCTTATTTCCTTCCACCTTTAAAAAAAAAAAACCCAGAGTACATGCCGCAGTATGAAAGAGCTCAAGAGTACCATTTCTGCATAGATTACTTTCTAAATCAGAGATAGCTGCATTATCAGATAATTTTCATTTGGAAAAGGCTGACCTGCATTATGGCTCAGGAAAAAGTGTGGACCCATTCTCAAAGGAAATATGGTGTCTGTGTGTGCTCTAGGTGTCTGTGTCGGTGTCTGAATCCCCCGGTATTTACATTGTTCTGTTACTCTCAAAAATGCCCCTCTCCAGTCTTTTATTAGTTACCACATTCTAACTGTGCTTGAAACAAAAAAAGAAGTCTGGACTGCCTGTGAAATAGCAGCCTGGCTCTGTTGACTGGCTTTCTGCTTCTGCCAAAAGGGAAGCGTTTTGTTCCTCCATGTCCTTCCCTCCAGCCAGTAAAAAATTGCCTTCCCCACCTTCTGTGAGCCCTGGTGTTCCTCTGAGAAGGAGGAAGTGTGAGCCAGTTCAGCTCGCTTGTGGAGCAGGAGCCTGTCCAGCACCTGGAGGAAAAGAAGGAAGAGTTTTCTGCAAGGCTAGTGAGGTGTTCCAAGAAACCTGAAGTGCACTTCATAGTCATGTTTGTGTGTTTTAGAGCTCTATGAAAAGTTAAGAATTTATTGTTTTGGTTTAGTATTGCATATGTTCAACTTGCTCATGACTAAAAAAGTTGTAGTTAACTCTGTTGCCCAGTTTGTTCAGTTTGATCACAGATGCAAATGGATTCCAAAGGGGTACATGATATTTAGCCCTCAGTACCTTCTTCTGAACCAACAGATTCAACATGGGGTTACAGCATTATGATGTTGCCAATAACTGATTTTGAAGTATTCATAGCATCTGTGCACTTCTTGAAGTAATCAATATTCACAATATTCTGTTCTGCTTGGTGTATCTTGCTTTAGAGGCTTTGGGGTGGTTTTTTCTGTTACTCTTTCTTATTTTACCAGAGTTGGTTGGTTTGGGTTTTTTTTGTTTTGGTTTTTTTCAATTAAAAGAAAACTGATACTATCATGCAACTTGGTGTTTGACATGTAGCTGCTTTTCTCTCCACAGATGATGTCTGTTCATCCTGACTATTGTGTTTCCACTCAGATTTTAGACAGATTGATGGACATAACACTAAAAAATGGTGAGTATTTGAAGGATGGAAAACTGAGCACGTGAACTGAAGGTGTTTCGTTTGTATTAAGTATGGAAAGATATCGGGGAGTGTGGAGAGTCTTGCGAGAGACTGGCTACGTGACCAAGGTCACGAGACAAGCGAGATACTTGAGCTGATACAAACAGCGGATGGGAAAGTACAAGGGAACAAGATGAAGGTCTCCTGGTAAGGAGTGAACAAGAGGGAGTGAACAAGAACGCGAGGAGCCTGGACTTTCTCACAGAGCAAGGCCAAGAAAAGTAACAGTTATTGCCTTGAAGAATGTTTTATGTCCTGCTTTGTTTTTATTTTGTCTAGATCTCTATCACATCCTGCTTAGCTCTGTAACCACCAATTAAGTAGTAGTTCTTTGTGTGTGTTAGCCAATCAGCCTTATACACATATGTAAGAAATGAGTATATAAACCGCTAGGTATTAATAAACTTTGAGACTTTTTAAGCAACTATACTGCTCGTGTCTCCCGGCGCTTTCCGACAGGGGAGGAAGTAAAGGCACTGGCTGTGGTCTGTGATTCTGGCATGAATTTAGGCTCTTCTGTTACTTACATAATGTACAAATGCTAGGACTTGGTCTTGACTGAGTGTGTACAAGCTGTACCACAGGATGTGGTCCTGGCATGTATTTGCAAAGCAGTGCATCTGGTACAGAGCCTTTTAAACTCACTTCTATTATTTCGCAAATAGAATTGCCCTGAAGAGGAACCCAGTCTGCTCAAAAGCTTACTCTTCTTTCCATCTTCTACGTTGGAAGATGCAAACATTCATTTCCTAGCTTAAGGGCCACAACGCATTTTTCACATAGTCGTACCCAGTGTGTAACACTGCATAGTTTACTTTCCAGATTAATGGCAAAAGTGAAAAGAATAGTACACCTGCACAAAAACACTTTCAAGGATCTCCTTCAGCCCACTCTGGTCCTTGTGTCTTGTGTGTTTTGTCTGCCTTCATCTGTACTCTGAAGTGCTTCTTCAGTACAAGTTCCTTTGTGTGTTCTCCATGTCTTCGCTTTATTCAGATCCATCAAAAGTCACTAATTCGTTAAAGCCTGCCAGTTAACATTGTTAAAGTCATGTGGTTCTCTTCAAGTACCTGCTCAGGTCTGTCCAAATTGTACCCCGTATTTTGAATGTTGTTTGAAATCAGACTATGAGCTGATAGGAGAGGGCATGTCACCTCCTTTATTTTGTGCTTTGCTGGCATTAAGCTTGATTCTGAATGAAGGGTTCAAGCTGATGAATGAGCATTCAAATAATTAAGGCTGGGAGAGATACCAGCAGATCTCTGACCTCGGAGCAGGATCAAATAGGGTACAGTTGCTCCTGGAAAGCTGTTATGCTGCTTTAAAATTGCCAGCTGGGGAGTCTTTAAACATTCTGAGAGATTCTGTTCTAGTGCTTAACTAAGGGTGCATCTTTTCTGTTGTGGTTTGGTTTTTTTTCGTACTGAATTGGACGTTGAGGTCTGAACCCACAGTGCCTTGAGTGTTACGGTCCAGTCCTACTATGGTAACACCCTCTTACCTGTACCTGTTTCTCTAGCAGAAAATGCTGTATTAAACTCCATTTTTCCCCTCATCGTTCTGAAAATAAGTGTCTCATTCAATGTACCAGTTCTTCTGAGGTGAATTAGAATTGATGTAGACTGCTGAAATTATTTCCCTTAAAAAAAAATAATGCTAGGAACTGAATGTAAAACTAATCCATTTCATGTCTTTTCCTTGTAGCTTCCATCAGTAATGATCAGTCTAAACCATGGATTCCTTCACTAGCTGATGTGTCAGCTGTTATTGTCAACATGGGTGTTGCGTTTAGAACTCTCTTTCCATTGCAGCATCTTCAGCCCAACTTTAACGAGAGCGATATTTTGTAAGTGTTTTCTTTTTGATATTTATCCAGTGATAGCAAGCCTTGTGTTTAGAATGTAGAATCACAATGTTTTCCTTTATTTCTCCTCCCTTCCATCACACCTTAGTCTTATTAAGAACTAAGCTGAGAATTTAAAGAGTAAATAAACCAGAACTTCAAACAATGCCTGCCAGGTAAGGATTCAGCAAAGCAGGGCATTGTTCTTTGTCCTGCACCTTCCTAATACAGGTTTATAGGAATTACTGCCTAAATAGCTGGGCAGAATTGTAATTAATTGGTTACAACTTGAGACGGATGTGTGTACACTCTGTAACTGAAGATTGTTTTGATTCAAAAGCATTTTGAAACATGCAAGGTTGTGGTTTTTTTCTTTAGTTTGATATAAATAAGCCTTTGTGGGCTTTTAAATTGTCAATTTATTGCTTAGATTAGTGTATTTTTATTTTTTTAGAAGTCAGATGCAAGAAACCGTGAGTAAACAACAGTCAAGAGGACACCTAACCTTTGCCAGTCCAGCCTTCTCCAGTCTACCAGAAAACAATTTAATTAACGTGATAAAGGTGAGAAAACTCCAGTTAGTGTAGGGGGGATTTTGGTTTTGGTTTGGTTGGTTTTTTGTTTTGTTTTGTGGTGGTGTTTTTTTCAGGAGGGTAATGTTGTTTTGCTTTGTTTTATTAACATAACTCCCAGTGTTTTAATCTAATCCTGGGTATGTTTTGGAATAGATACTGTCCTGGGGTTTTAGTTTCACTTTCAGCAGAGATAATTGCAGGCTTGTTGCAAACTTTAGAGTTTCCTGACTTGCATTGGCTTCGCTCACGATTGCAGAGTTCTACCACCTTGGTTTTCCAGCAATGATACTTTATCAAACGTCTTTGCTCCCTCACGTAGTGGAAACTATCCATTTTGTGTTCCGTTGGAAATGGGAAGGGAAGGTCATTTCGAGTGGTATGTTTTATGCTGCCTCAGTGTTAGTGCAGTTCTCAGAGGTATGTGATGAGTCCTTGTGCAGCACAGTGTGGATGAGGTGGGAGCTCATGGAGGGCAGGTGGAACTGTGAGTGGTCCCTCTCTGGAATTGAGCTGTTAGATCCTTGCACTGTGTCCTGTGAGACCACAGGCCGAATGAGTGCTGGTTGCTCTTCATGGGCTAGTTCTCTGTGATTAAAGGTTGTGTGGTGAAAATACTGACTTTGTAACTGATTTCAGAGATCCTCATAGAAGTATTTGTATCTTCCTAACATAGGTTCTGTAGAGGTGTTTAACTATAAAATCACATAGTTCAAGAGGAAACACTTGGGAGCATCTTCACTAGAGACCGAATACACATATCTTAATTTGTGTTATTTACACACACGTACCATATTACATATGTGATAATACTTGGGTGAGGAAAAATCTCTTGGTTTATTTTTTTAGTATTACTTGTGTATTTAGAAAGTCCATATGTCTTTCAGTTAGAGGAGGATTTCTGTGCAGTGGAGCACTTTCCCACTACTGTAATGTCCAGGGACCATGGCCGTGTTCAAAAGATGAGTCTCCAGCAAACAGAGAAAAAAAAAAAAAGTGCAGTTACTGGGAGATGAGGAGATGTTAGTACACAAGTGTTGCAACAACAGCATATCCTTTGAGATGCATTTTAATGTGAGGGTGGAAAACTTCAGTTGTGATACTTCAAGCTAAACCAAATTTCAGATTGTAATGCTTTTTCTTTCTTTTAAAGTTTCTAGATTTCTGTACAACAGTAATTCAAGGTGGATATACTGATCAAGAAATATTGCTGCTGCTTCTATTGCTATTTAAAATAAGCTTGGAGAAACAGTTAAAGCAAGTTCCTTTGATAGATTTTCAGTGCCTTTTCATAAAGCTTCTGACGAGTATAAAAGAATGGGATACAAAGGTAACTCCATAAATCATTTTCTTATACTAGATTTATGAAACTGCAACTTAATTTTCAAGAAACTTCTATTTTGAAGTTTTCATTTTTTCTTGACATTGGAAAAATACTGCTTGAAAATGTAATACGAACAAATTGGGAGCTTTGAATTTGCGTGAGATTTAGAAGGTGGGTGGGTATACTGAGAAGGTGTCATATGATGTTGTACGTGCCTGTCCGCTTCTGCAAGGGGACTGTTGTATTGAACTTATATTTACTAAAAGATCTGTGTGTTTAAAATAGTTCTCTGCAAGACTGAAGCAATGATTGCACTAAGCTGATAAAATGTCATTAAAATCAACCTGATCTCAACTACCCTACTGTTAAATAGTATTTAGCAAATTACAGGTGCAACGCAGAAATATCCTTAGGCACATCATCTCTTATTAGAGCAATTCCTTTTAATGTTTATGCTGTGTATATTTCTAGGGAGCAGATATGTACCGCTCTGCAAATAAAACAAATGCATGCCCACCATATCCATTCTTCAGTATTGGGATTTTTCTGTTGTTGTTGTTCTTTTAAAGATGCCTGAGCTCTGCCTGGCAGTGAGTGAACTCTCCAGTCATCACCATAATCTCCTGTGGCTAGTTCAGCTGGTGCCTAACTGGATAATACGCGGACGGTAATGACACTGTACATCTGAAATACGTACTATCATTAACAGCCAATTTATTTGTATAAGCTCAGGGTCTGGTAAATACAATAGGTATTAATTTTTTCTTTGGGTGATTCATGTCTCCTTTAAGTGTCAATCTGTTATGAGTTCTGTGTCTTTGAGATGAATAAATTATAATGTATCTGAGCAAGGAGAATGAATTGTGTCCACAATTTCAGGCTTGGAGGCAAGCATCTAGCAGTGTTTACTTGTGCAGGAGAAAAGGGTCAATGAAATGAAGGTACTTCTATTTTACTAGCCTCTTTGCTAGTTTAATAGCACCTATATTCAGAAAATCCAATTTAATAATTGTAGGCAAGTTTATGTATAGCGATGCCATGCATACCCTCATACACTTTATAGAAACTGTGGATTTAAGAAATTGTCTGGGAAATAAATGTTTTTAATTGTTTTTCAGGGAAGTAAGAAGACGTCTCAGCCTCGTGATAATTTTAAAGCTTCTTAATAAAAAGCATGCAGAAATACCTGATGACAGCGACAAGCAGGTACTGCGTATGTGTTGTGTGTGTACAATTTGAAAGTTTAGAAAACGTGTATTATTGTTTGTGGTTTATGTTTTAATACTATAAGCATATTTTCAAAAACCTTGCAAAATGACCAATTAGTAATTTTCAATTGAGATTAGTATTAGAAGTACGTACATATATTACATGTGTATAACCTGAATGTTCTGCAGCTTGTACGTGCAGTATTGTTTATGTGTCTGAACCTTAATTTTGGACATTGGAAAGAGTTCTACACTTCTTTCAGTCTTCCTTTTGTGTTCATGTAGAGTCACTCTTCGTTTTTGAAGAGTTTATCTTTTATTGAGGCAATGTACCAACACTGTAGTTTAATAGTCAGAAATTACCCAAAGCATGAAAACTTCCCTTTTAATTACAAATCTCTTTTATGTTGTTGTCTTAGTGAACAAGTAATATTTTAGTGGCACTTTGTTTGCAATTTTCTGTTGCCAGCAAACCAACCCAATTCGTTAATGTTTGTATCTGTAGATGTCTCTTCTGCATCAGTTTCTGGTGTACATGAAACCTTCTAATCTACTAGAGAAGATGAGGGAAGGACTGGAGGAGCAGAATGCTGATGGAGACCACCTTCATACAGAACTAGAACAGGAGGTATGTAGCTGATAGTGCATTCTCTTCTTTTTTTTTTTTTTTTTGCGTTTCTCTATTTATACCTCCACAATTTTGAGAACGTGTCTTTTAATTTGTTAACTGAGGACAGTTCTGTACATGGAACTGTATATACGCTATTTTGTTGCTGTTCGTCTCTATAATTAAAATACTATGTTCAATTTTGATTGTAGTGTTGGAGGAAAGAAAGAAGTAGCATGTGACAGAGGAAACTGTGTAAGGCTGTTCTAAAAGCAAGGGAAAAAATCGTATTTTCTGAATGGCAGAGTCACACGGATGTCTCGAGTCCTGTCTTCTGTAATCAGAGGACCATCCTCCCTCCCTTCTAATGTTATCAGTGGAAACTGTTTGATGCTGAGCCAAACCTTCACCTGCAGGCTTCAGAAAGAGATTTATGAATCTTTTCTCATAAACAAGTATAAGAAAGATTTACTATTTCCATCCACCCCAAAACTGAGTATTGGTTTGGTTATCTGAGTCTATCATGAAATCTCTTAGCAAGTAGTTTGATCTGGATGTAGATGAAGAGAAAGTAAAGCCGACTGCTGAATAAAATTTTCAGTAATTAGAACTACAGAAAGTTTTGTAGGTTACTTAGGTAACTCTAGAAATGTTTCTAATCTGTGAATATTTCAGATTAGTTATGTAGGTGAATGTGTAGGCATACTTGTCCGTTGATCCAGCTGTTGGAGGGATCATTCCAGAAAGCAAAGACAGTGCTGTATCTAGGTGTGAAAGTTATGATTGTGCTTTGACTACTAAAACTCTTTTGATTTCTCTCCAGGTGTACTACCTAATCTACATCCTCCTTCATCTAGTCAGTGAAGCTTGTTTCTTTGATGTTGTAAATTCTAATCAAAGGGTAAGTAACTTCAGTGGGTATATCTTTAGGTTTAAAAGACTCTATCATGCACATCTGGTCTTTTTTGGTAAGAGCAATCATGTGATAGAAGATCACCAGTGGATAATAGCACTGGGGGGAATTTTTGTTCTGGGGCAATGTAAATGCAGAAGAGCTTTCTCTGCATTTACTGCAAAGAAAGAAACCTCCTGCATTTCTGCAAATGAAACTACCTCAAAACCTAAGGCTGTGGATCAGCAGACATTTAGTTTGGTAATCTTTTTCAGAGAGTAACTGGAGATTAACTCAACACAGAAATTCTAAGAAGTCCAATGAACCTGTGAACTTTTGAACTGGGGTTGAAGTTCTTCCGTCTAAAAGAAAATCACTTTGAAAATATCCAGTATAATATGCTCAAACACATCACGGTTTTCTGTGCTCGAGTGCAGCCGTGCAGCAAGAGAAAGCTAGGACTTTATCTCTTCTGTTCTCTGTAGTGATGGTTCCTTTGTGCCAGGTCATGTGAACATCTGTTAAGTAACAGCTTCCGCTTAACCTTTCAGTAATTGTATTCACATTTTTGTGATCGTTTGCTGCAAGGTGTTTGTGTACACCTTCTGCCCCGTGGAGTCGCTCTTGACTTTTATGAGAGGTTAAGCAGTAATGTTTGGTTATGTTGTAGGCTCAAAGGGTCTCAAGTTCCTGCTCAATGCCAAAAGATAATCACAGAGTGTAATCTGAAACAAAACCGTATTTAGTAAAGGAAATAACTATATTGTGATTTTTTTTTTTGACTTTTATTACAACTGCCTTCCTGAAGATGTGTGGAAAACTTGATCTTTTTTATATTTTTCTTAATGTCTCTGTATTTCTTAATGAAGAGTCTATTGTTATTGTTGACCTGTTAGCCATCAAGTGGCAAGGGGTGCATGGCTGAATATTGTGCATGCTAGACTTCATATAAAGTCAATACAACTATTTATTTTTTGGTCCTCTTCAGTTAGATGGGTAAATTATCATGGTCTTGAGACACCAACATATATTTATAAGTAGAATTTCAGCGTGTTTTACCTGTTCTGCAGAGCAGAGTCTCTTTGCCAGCTGTTCAGGGAGGGACTGAAAACAGGCATTTATGCAGAAATTCACTAAATGCAAATGATCTTGGGAGCCATTATCAAGAGATCGTGAAGTTTCCAAACTGCTTTATTAAAGTAATGGGAAATTTAGAGAGAAATAAAGGATCACTGCATAAACCTTGAATATGTTTTACCTGCTCAGCCTATTTCTACAAAAGAAAATAACCTGAATCATCATTACTGAAAAGGCTGTTTATAGGTATAGTAACTTCAGAACATTTTTTTTTTTTTTTACTGATAAAAGGTCTGAAAGGCATGGTCCTTGCTACTTTGGGGACAGAAAATATTTACAGATTAGCTAGTAGGAACTTGAAAATTTGTGATGTATAGCTCTGCTATACTTTGAAACTAATTTTTGTACCTCTTGGATCTGTTTTACCAGATGCATACCTGCAAGTGATAGAGAATCTTGTGATCTTGTTTTCTTCCTTTTCCCCCTTCCTTACTCTGTATTTTTGAGTAAAAATTAAAACTGGAGGGTATAATTTAAAAATTGAAATAATATTTAAGAAAGCTTTGAATTTTGACAAGGAGGATTTAAATAGCTGTACACTTTTGTCTTTATTTAGCAACACTTACTGAAGCTTTGTGGTGCCTTAGATAGGCACATAAAATGTGATATTAGGGAAGATGCAAGACTGTTTTATCGAACTAAGGTAAGATGTGAGTTGGGGGGGTTTTGGTTTTCTTAGGGTGATTTTTGGTGTTCTCAATGTGTGTTGTTTCCTTATCCCAGCCCTGGAAATTCTAGGAGTCCCTCGAGGTTTTGTTGTTTTTTTTTATGGTTTCTCTGTCTGTATTGCGTCTTTGCACGTGCATAAATATAAGCCCACTTTAATGCACTGCAAATAACTCTTTCTGCTAACAGCAGGACTCTTAATAACTGTAAAATGTGAGCTTGTTGTCCCTTTAGTCAGACATCTCAACTTTTAGACTGAAAGAGTTGCTCCGTGTGTCTTTGCGGCAGTCAGTCATAGTTGACTTTACTTTTAGGAGCAGATGCTACACGTAAGAGGAGGATACAGAGGACTGAAAGACTAGCCTAGCTTGCATGTGTCTCTGCTTTATTTTCAAATTAATGAGTTAGTTAAAAATGTTGTGGATTTAAGCCAACGGTGTGTGTGACGTAGCATCGAGCTTGGAAAGCTGCCTTTTGTTTCCTTTGTGCTGTGGGGTTTACTAATAACAGTCCTCGTTTTATGACTTTGGTGCTTTGGGTGCTGTCATAGCAAGCTAAACCAGATTAGTGATAAAGTGACCGACCTCCAACTTTGAAAAGCCTTGGCTTCTTCGGCTTTAAATCAAACGTGCTATTGGCTACATCCTTACCCATCAGGAAGAATTTTATTTTTTATTCAGCCAGATTAGTAGAACGTGGATCATTTTAACAAGTTAATTACTCTTGCCTTGAATTTTTGTATCTCGAGTCACTTTTGTTTCTATTGCTCTTGCATTGAGAGGGGAAAATCTTACTGCTTTTCCCCCTCACTTCACTTATGTATTAGCGCGGCAAATTGCAGAGGACACTGTGCTGGTTTTTAAGACGGCAAGATATGAAACAAATCTCAGTTCTGAATAGCTTGGATTAAGCACCTGTTTGTGACTGGTTATGAAAAAGCACAGTTTTAAGCATCAGGAGTTCAGTTCCAAAGCAGACAGTGCTGCACCGCTGGCATTTGTGGTTGCGGTTGCCGGCACCTTTTTGAGGTACAGTCAGGCTTGTGTAACAAATCAAACTCTCCAGAAGGATGAGGTGGGTGTTGGGAGGCCAGCGGCTTGCAGGCTGATTCCAGACACTTAACGTGGGGAGTCACGTGCCTAAATTGTGTTTTTTGTGGTGTACATGACTTGGAATTCAAGGTCCCAAATTACAGGGATCTGGTTGGAATTGAGATGGTCATACTTTGTACTGTAGAATTGTAACCTCCTAGTAAAACCGGAGTGTTGGGTTATCTGGGGTTTTGTGGGTTTGGGGTGGCAGTGGGGGGACAGGGGAATGATTTTGGCTTCTTTAACATAAATGGCTAAACTAATCACTCTGAATTTGCAGGTAAAAGACTTAGTTGCTCGGATATATGGCAAATGGCAAGATATGATACAAACCACTCTGCCTACTCAGGTACTGTAGCAAAATGTTTTCTTCTCTTTTATTATGGCAGGGTGCGTTTAGCTAATTTTTTAGCACTTAAAAATAGCATATTCTTTTAAAGAGATTTTTTTTTCTTCATAAATGTCATGGCTGTGGAATACACTTAGATGTGTTACAATAGATTTGAATTAAAATTCTTACTTTGCTGGCTTCAATAAAACCAGGATTTCATCTTTATCCTTAAAAGCGCAGCTTTTGTAAATGGCTTGTATAACACACAAAGCACTAGTACTGAGTTGAGTCCCAGGGCCTGTCTCTGATTATAGTTATTAGAAGATGCTCTGAAAAGGGTGTAGGGTAGGAATGCTGTGATGCACTTCCTGCTGTGGTCTGGCAGTGTTTGACTTCGAGACTACTTGAGTCCAAGGCTCTATCCAGATATGTTTAACCGCTCTTAATAAATCCTCCCGCCTTCAACTGTGTTGAATTTCATGCAATGATTGGGAAAAACCTTTCCTGCTCTGTAAAAGTATGCAAATAATGTCATGATTAGTCTCTAATATTTGCCTTCATGGTACCTAGCTGGCCTTGGTGGAGTAGTTGGATAATTTCTGCTGGTGTTCAGAGCTGTTTCTCCCAATGTGTGGTTGTAAGGTTTCTTTTGTAATGTGAGCGGACCAGCTGTTTGAGTCCTGTCTTGGGATATAAAGCCACCTGTCTTGGAAAAGCTTAGCTTTCCAGTAGTGTAGTGTATCACTTAAAGAAAATTTAAATTACATGGATGTGCTTAGTACTGATTTCTGTTAAAAATTGTATAATCGACCATTTGCATGTAAAGATGACTAATTGCTCCCAGCAATGTACGAAAAACGACAGAGTTTGTCATTCGTGTGACATTTCTTCTTCTAGAGGGGGAAGAGAACTGGGCAGTAACACATGGCTGCAGAAGCTACTTAAGAATTGATGAAAGTCGATAGTGATGCAACTCTTTCAAAGTCTTTTTATTGGAGATATTTTGGGTTAATTCACATATGGGGAAACCGGCAAGTGTTTTCAAGTAAAATTCTAGGGGCTTGCAACATGTGGTGGGTATCTTAAGCACTTGTCTACTCTTCTGTCATTGGTTTTCTGACTTGTTTAGTATTTTGTTTTTACTCTTTAGGGAAAACTGCATGACTTCTGGGAGCCAGATTCCTGAAATCTTGCGTAGTCCACGGAAAATAACAGAAAAAAATGAAACCAAGGAAGATGTAGAATGAAGAGAGCTTCACTTTGATCGGAACAAACGAAATCCGTCACCTGAGTTAGAACTTGAGCTTGATTCAGGCAAATGCTAGAAATACAAGGATCTAATATGATTAACATTGCTTTTACTACAAATACACTACTTCTGAAAAATGGAAGTGGGTAAACTGAAAAAAACCCAACTATCTCCATACCCCCTGTCTGAACTGGCTAGAAATATTTTATCATATTGAAAGCTGAGGGAGGTTTTTCATGTTTCCGTTGTTAATCCCAAAACGTACTTGAAAACTGTATGTACGAGTTTTCTTGCCAGCACACACCTGCAAGCGTTCCTGTAGGGTGGCTGGGAAAGAACTGCCCTGTGACATGGAATGTGAGCTCAGAAACAGTGTTAGACCTCCCTTGTTGTGAGCAGGTGAGGAACTGGTTCAGAACTGGGCTGAGTAACAGAATTGCCTGCACATGTTCATCTGCAAAGCAGATATTGGTGTGACTATCCAGTGTCTCTAAAAAATACAAAATGCAGTAGTTGCGTGTGAACAAGTGAGGGTACTTACGTGCAACTGAGTTGCCTGTGTTCACTTGAGGGTGGAAACAGAGCTTCAGAGTGGTTGTGCCCAGACAGGTTAAGGGGATCCTTCTTTGCTCTGTTGCTTCTTTGTTGTGTTATCAAATAACAAAATGGAATTTATTACAGTGATACATTCGTTTTAACTGAGCTTCCTCATCTTCAGGTGTTAATTTGTGCAATGAACGCTACTGCACAGGAGATGTTTCTGTAAGACTGGGTTATAAATGAGATCTTAATTACACCAGTAATATTGTTTTACCACTTTTTAAGAAATCTATGTATTTATATTGGTTATCTGGCTTCAGCACTTTCTCTAAGTGGAGAAAATACAGATCCTAAACTCTCAGCTCAGTGGAGACTTAAGGAGATGAGCATTTGGCCCACCTATGTAAAAATGGTGAAAGCCCTATGAGGTCTGAATTCCTTTGTGTGAAATCTTGGCACACACACAACATGTGCACGGAGCTCTGGGAGCTGTTTGTGAAGTAATCAAAGGAAGATGCAATCTCCTTTTGTGCTCTCTGCAAATGCCATCATTTCAATCTTTATATTTAGATCTTACACTATGGTTTGTCTGTAGGATGTGTGTATATAAGAGGAAAATGTTAAGGTGTTGTGTAGAAGCACCAACTGGGATTCTCTTAACAAGTGAGATTTTTAATAATATCAACATGTGCATTTTATAATACCGTTCCCTTTTAATTTTTGTAGATTACTCTGTCTTGTCTTGTATGAGAAATTCCCTACAATTTTCCAAAATGAGAATGTAAAACGAGGCTCAAAAGGCCTCACGCAAAACCAACCTGCAAATTTAAGTTTGTATATTACATATAAAGGAACTGCTATAAAATGGACACATGTCTTATGGGGAAGGAGTTTTACTTGCAAATTCATATTAAAGGTTTTGTCTTTCATTTCATGTGTTGGAGAGTTAGCCTAAGACCGCAGTGTCTCCATGCCCTTCACAAGATCATCATCTTATCCTTGTTCAAACAAAAGTTATGCTTGTGGCATTGTTCAGGGGGGGGGAAAAAAAGAAAAAAGAAGAAAAGAAAACCCCCTTTTTAAATCTCAACATGTTATTTAAGAATTGGAAGAATCTACCTCAAAGGGTATTTCAGTTTGGCATTAGACCTGCTCTAGGCTAAAAAACATGAGATGGTGTTATGTAGGTATGGCAACACCATCCTTTGCTCTGCCTTTCCTAGTGTATCAGACTTCCCTCTGGTAGCACTGACTTACTCTGTTGAATATATTGTATGTAATTTTATTAATGTTTATATTTTTTCTCACTAATGTTGTATAAAGTTAAAAAATTTGCAGAATATGTTTACTGTATGTAACGTGTATATATTTTCTTACCGTGTAAAATTGAAGTTGCTGTCCTGTATATTTTGGAGAAGGAAAGGGGAGGGGTTTAGACAAGGAGCATTTTTTACTGCAGTTCAAAGCACACTGAAACTGCTGAGGTTTTTTTCCAGATGAAGTAACCACTTTGATATTTACTTCTATTTAATAGAACAATGAAAAAAATAAAAACAGACATGTTTTTCTAGTTAAACGTCCCTGGACAAATGGGTGGCGTGCCTCAGCTCCGTTTCACAAAAAAATGGCTGTGAGTCTTATTTTGGTGTTACAGCTCACGTTGTCATTCTTAGCTTCACAGCTGATTAACTTACTATAAATGGAGAAAGTTTTGAAATCGTTCTTAGCTCAGTCGGTTGTGTGTTTCCATGCCTAATGCCTCTGTATACATTCTGGCATTTTCCCCTCTCCCCCTCCTGCTTTATGAGGACTTTTCTTCCATCTGTTTTGTAGCCGAGTAGTAATTCCCCAGTTGCTTAAGTCTAGACGTGGGTTGAGTTGGAGCTCCTCCGTATCCTTGCAGAGGTGATCCCAAAGCTTTGCTTCAAAGTCTTTACAAGGACTGCTGGGCCGAGCACTGCTTCAGGACTCCTGGAAACGAAACAGCAGACCCGCTGCCCTTGTGTTTTGCCGACTCGTTTGCTGGCCCCCAGCCAGAAGTTACATGTGTTGAAAAAGGTTGTTTGCACAGTAGATGTCTTAACTGCTTTGGTTGTCTTCGGATAAGCGTTTTGCACTGAGGTTTGTCTTTTGATATTATGTTGGCTTTATCAAGAGCCATGTTATCTCATTTCATGTGAAATTAGGAGCACTTTATTGCAGTAACCACAGACAAAAAAATTAAAGGCTGACTATAAAATATACATTTATGGCTCTTTGCCTTTTTTAAAAAATTGTATTTTCTGACAAGCCTCTGTATGGCTTAAAAAAAACTCTTCTGGCTTTAGGTTGAAAAAACCTGCTGCTGAAACTATTTGCCTGTCTTATATTCTCACTGTTCCTCTTCAGAACTGGGTAATGGATGGGCATTTCAGAAGTGATTAATGACACGCAGGTAGGTCTGTCTGAAGGTCAGTAGGACACGTACACTTCATTGATGCAGCGGCTGCAGGAACTCTCTGAAGTCCCCAGAGCTGATAGTCGAGAATGTCTTTGGGAAAAGCAGATGACTGGAACAAACACGTGAAGTGTGCCGTCGTCACTGGCGGAGCAGCTGGTGAGATCGCTCTGTGATGGGATTTTGGAGGTGGCATTTCAGCGTGGAAAAAGATCTTTTTTTTCAGTAATGCGAGATTGATAGGGCAGTGTTAATTTTCTGTGCACCGACAAGCCAAGTCTGTCTCCGTCAGAGGTGTCCATGCTTAGCTTGGTCCAGCATCCAACTCCGGGTCTCGAGGATGGGCCCAGCCTGGGGGTGGACACGACATGTGGGCTGTGAGAGACTAGGCTCTCTTGGGGGTTCCAGCAACTACTTCTAGGTAATTGGGTTAGAAAGAAGATCCTGCTGCTGACCCTTTCACTAGCAGAAGCACTTCAAGCCACCATAGTAACTCTGGGCTTGTATGTTTGTTTTTCTTCTTTCCCAAGAGAAATGTATGTATAGCATACTATCCTTGGCTTGGGTTTGTGTTATGCTTGGCTGGCTGTTTATTTTGCTTCCACTGGCTTCTAGTGTTTGTATGACTTTCTATTCCACTGGAAGGGGTGAAAATCAGGCAGGGTGCTGCTGGAGATGACCCTCCTAATTCTGCTGGGGTCTCATTCCTTGCGCTTATGAGCTCTTGAGAAGCTTCTTGCCCAAGGTTCTGCAGTGGGAAATGTCCTGCTGTGCCAGAGGGACAGCTGTTGGCACTGACATACCAGTGCTTGTTTCTGCACCCAGAAAAAGAGGAAAGGCTTTTGGGACTGACCGTTGTGGGGCAGAGAAGAGGCTTGATGAGCTCGTAGGAGCCGAGGCAGCTCCTATAGGATCCCCCTTTGGAGCTCCAAAGGAGCTGCCTGGAGAGGCCAGACAGTCATTAGTGGATTTAGCTCATTCCTCCTGGTTTAAGTTATCAGACAGCTCTTAATGACATTCAAATTGCCGTTTTCCCGGCTTCCCCCCGGGCTGTGAAATACCTTGATATTTTGCCCTTGTGGATGTTTTCCTAGCTTTACTAGTGGGGCCCCTTCTTATCTAGTGTTGAAAAGGGCTTTCAGTGCCGGGAATGGCGTTCTCTGCTGATGGGGAGGATCCTAGAGAAAGTAAATTCCTCAAAGGGCTTCTTGCTTGTGGAGGTGCTTTTGGTTTTGCCTGACAGCTGCTTTTTTTTTAGCCAGCGCTTCCTTGCCTTTACAGTAAGGAATATGATCGGGAATATTTTATCTGGTATCAAACACAGGGCTGGGTGGTGAGAGAAGGAAAACATTTACATCTTCCCATCTGAATATTTTGGTCTGGAAGCTGAAAGCTGGTCTCTATACTTGCAGGCTGCTGCTTAAGATGTAATATCAGGTGACATTTAAGTGGCGTTTGGATATGTTGTACTTTATTGAATGCCTCCCCTGTCTCTGAGATGAGCTGCTGTGAATGTTTCACCTTCAGCTTCCCTGCTGCCTCCCAGTTCCTTGTAGAGAGGTCATAGGGGAGGGGATGGAAACTCCTCTATGACTGGAATTGTTCCCTTTGTTGTCATCAAGGCGTGTTTGCCGTCAGCCTGGGGGGAGACCTAAAGCTTTTCAAGGCAGGTTTGGCCCGTATGGTGTGTAGGGAAGGGCTCTTGGCCACAGGATATGGGGCCATTTTCACACACCCTTCTCCCAGTGCTTCCCTTTGGGTTTGCATTCACCGCTGCAGCTGCCTAAAGCCAGGCAAGCTACTCTCCTTCCCTCTTGCAGAGAAAGGGTAAATACAATTTTGCTGCTTTTGCGCTACCAGGTGAGTCCTTCACCAGAGCGGTGAGTGCTGTGAGCTAGGGCTCAGCTTGCGGGCTCCCTGGCTTTGCCTCTGCCTCTTGGGCTCTCTTCTCTAAAAGCCTGCGTGGAGATGAAAGGCCTATCTCTGGGATCGAAGGCAGGACCAGGGGGTCCCTTTCTTCTGCGGGCTGACCACCAGGCTGTGGCTGGAATAAAAATAATAGCTTAAAACTGCCAAGCTCGGCGGTGGGGAGAAGATAGCCAGGCATTAAGCTTCATGCTTTATTCACGCTGCGGGCTTTTAGAAAGGCAGCGCAAATCATGCAGGGCAGCTGTGGGCTCTTCAGACGGCATTGTTCAGGCTCTTGGACACGTTGATCTGCATGCTGGAAACCGAACCTGTCCCCTTTGCCCTAACTCGGGCTGCGGGGAGAGGCCTGGCAGATGAGGATGCCAAGATCTCACGCTGCATACCGGCTCTCCTCCACGTTTGTGGAGTGCTGCTTGCCTCCCCTGTGTACTAACCTATTTTTTTTCCAGTATTTTGGGTTCCGGCATTGTTATGGTAAGGATTTCACAGCACAATGTGTTTTTTCCCTCCAGCTGATTTTCTCTTATTAGCCCATTTTTCCTCTTGCCCTCATTCTGTTTTCCCCTGCAGTACACGAACGCCGTTTGCTGCGAAACTGTGTCAGTCTTCCTCGTAATTAAGAGTCTGGCAGGAGCCAGCGCGACTGTCATTTTGGAGATGACGCTTCCAGTTTGGAGCTGACAGTAAGCTGGGGTGCTGCGGCAGGGGCTCAGCGCTGGGGATGCGGGGATGTTCTCCGGCTGAGTGGGGCAGGGGGACCCACGAGGAGCCTGGCACGGGAGCAGTGAGTACCCTGGGTACATCTCAGCTGGGGTATTTAAACTGTGTTCTTCTGAAAAGCTGCTCCAGGAATGGTTAAGTTCTATGTTTTATCACAGGTTTAGCCTTTCGGGAGGGAATCTGCGTGTGTGTGTGTGTGTGTGTGTGTGTGTGTGTGTGTGTACAGGACAGGAAGAAATTGCAGCAGCCCTAAGTCAGCTGAGTCTCTCCAGCTCGGAAATAGTTCTAATGTTGTAAAGTAAGATGGAGAGCTTGACAATCAAATGGCCTAAAAAAGGGTAAATAGAGGGAAGTTATTCAACGACGTGCTGTATTTTGGCTTCAGACTCTCTAATTCTTTTACTAGCAGGAAGGCTCAAAGCAAACAAAGGCAGACAGGAGCTGGGGATCTGCTTGCCTCAGGATGTTGTGGATGCTAAAAGCTTAGAGTTTCAAAGAGCATTTTGTGGCAGAAAAATCCGTTGGGGTCTATGAAATTAAAGAGACCATTCCTGGCTGAGAAAGCTTCAGGGTGGTGATCTCTGGAGGGTGGAGCATGTGCTGGGTGGGACCCTAGACCTCCATCCCGCTTCTGTACCCCCTGCAAGGGGCTAGGATTTTGGTCAAGTGTGGTGGGCTGCCTGCATGCTTTACATGAATGGTGGAGGGATTTTATATTGTGTCATCTCAGTTTCCAAACTGTCTTGTCCACAATTGCCTCTCTCCTTCCACTCCTGAAACAGAAGTTGCTGTTGAAGGTGCTGCCAGCCATTGCTCTGAAGGAGCCTAGCGATGTGTATGGGATCAAATGTGTCATGTAGCTGAAGAAAACCCAGTGACTTTTTTTTGATCTTTCTAATGACGCCGTATGGAAGGTTAGAAAAACGAGTCGTGTGGTTCAGGAGCTCCAGCAGAACTCAGTAACATCCAACAAACCACGTGCCAAAACTGACCTCCTTCCTCTCCCCTCTCATCCTATTCATAGATGTTTTCAGCTAGGGCAAAGTAAAAATAAGGGCATATGAGGAGATTTTTTTTTTTAAAAATCCTTTCTGCGTGGTACCTTCAGAACAGTATTCAGCATTTCCCCCCTCTAGATGCTGTGTTAGATTTGCCTCTTGGGGGCAACCTCACCCTGCTCCAGCTGGGAGCGTGGCTTCTGTCGCTGCAAAGACAAAAGGGAGTTCAATGTGCTTGGGAGATGATGACTCACTGCACATCTCTCCCAGCCTTTGCATTATCAGATCAGTTTTGGCAATCGAGGTCGTTATTTGCTGAAAGGATTTAAGGAAAGCCGTCAAGGTTGACTTCACAGCTTTCCAGAAATGATGCTATCAGTTCTTGAAGGTCCCTTTCCAGGCTTTGGAATCCTTCAAAGTTTTTCCTGCCTTGCTGTCCTTGGCAGAGAGGAGGGTGGCATGGAAGGACATGTGTTTTGCGGCTCTAGTTGAATGGATAGAGCGTAAATTCTGTGCAAGGAAGATTTAGTGATCTCCCTGCTCTTTTGCCTGGGATCCCTTGGGTTATCACTGAGCCTATCAGATCGTTCTGTGGTTGCTTTGACTTGTGTATTGGGGAGAGAGCAACCTTACTGCTCCAACTCCATTTTAGCCCCATCTTCCTGAGCAGGTGTCTCATACAAACCCTGTTCATAAACAACCATTTCCATTTATTTAAAGGGCGTTGAGGTGTAGAGTGGAATAAAGAGAGTAGTAGTCATGCTTCGTGCTGTGGTTCCTAATGGTACTTTATAGGATGATATGACCTACAAAGCTTATTATTTCGTGCCTGCAGTGCTCTGATGTTTGTCTTACCCCGAGGGTCAGAAATGACAGGAATAAACGATGGTGACGGGTGTCTCGCAAATCCCCGCTTCCTCGCCTTGGAAGTGTCCTTGCGAGGGAGCAGCTCGGTGACATTGCTGGTGCAGGCGAAAGGGAAGGCAGCGCACTTCTCTGGCCACAGGAGGCAAATGGGGCAGCCCTCACGTGTGATGTGAGGACAGACTGATTTATCCCTTTTCCTGTTCCACCTTCTCCCCAAAGCGCAGAGATGCAGCTGGAGCTGGGTTGGGGGGTTGTCCCGAGCCCAACTCACACAGGAACATCCCCAGGAAAACACCATCAGAGGAGGCTGGAGCGAGCGGGGTTAACCGCAGACCCTGGAGCATAGGGATGACCCGAAAGAGGGGTTCAGGATGCTGCAGCCTGTTACTGCCCTATGAAGATCTGAGTCAGCCCTGCTGGGAGAGCAGCTCCTGGCTCCAGCCAGCCTGGGTGCTCGGACGGCAGCGCCCGCACAGCTCATTAACCCAGCCCTCTGGCACTCGCTCTGCTGGCCTTGACACTGTCCTCCTTAATAGCTCCCTCTTCTTATTTTTCTTTCTTTCTTTTTTTTTTTTTTAATTTTAATAAAGGTAAATTAGCTATATGGATATGCAGGGACATGAATCAAAGGAATTCAGCTGACTCTTGAATGTACCTTTTGTACAGAGATGTGCTAAAGCACCAGGATGTGATGGATGCAGCCTGCTCAGAAAACACCTGAGGACAAAAACCGCTTGTGAGGCATCTCACCACAGCTTTCCAAAATCTGATTATGTAGAGGGAGGGAAAAAAAAAAAAAAAATCAACTTTTGGAATACATTAACTCAGTTGAACAGTACAGGGAGAAGGTACCAGCAAAAGACGCAAATCGATTCTTGAAGGCTGCAGAGAAATTTCACTGACTTGGAGCTTCCAAGCAAGGTAGGCTTAGAAGAGCCATAACACTTAGAAGAGTTATGTTTCACCTGAAATATTTAACACTGGGCATTTCAAATGCTCTATGTATCTAAAGAGCCCACCAAAAATCTGCTTACGATGAGACTTTAGAGGAACCTTGGGCTCATGTCATGCTTTAACCAAGAAGTTTGATTGATCTATTTTTTTATTTTTTTTTAAGAATGGGAAAGGTAACAACTCTGGCCTCTGTCACAGGGAAGCAAAAATTACCACGTAATGAATGCCAGGCTGCTTTTGGGACATGTGCTCATGATCCGTTGTTAGGAGGGAGATGTTTCCATGGCAAAACCATCATCCTAAATAGCACCATATCTCAGCAGAGATGCGGCCGTGGCCCCAGGGACCATCTTCCCAGTCCATTCTGGGTATTCTTTCAGGGGAAGTGGGAGCATGATGGCAGAGGGGATCAGGGCAGCTCATGGTGATGCTGCCGCAGCGCCCGAGCTCTGCTGGCAAGGCTGTCGGCTCAGCGTTTTTCAGTCCTTTCTGACTTTAAAAGAAAACTACAAGAAAAGGCAAGCTTGAAATAGCTCATTTTATCTCAGCAAACAAATAACTTGCTTTGAGCATCATTGTCACTCAGACTAAATTACTTTTAGATGTTTTTAATGACCGGGTAATATTTTTCAGCTGTTCATTCTGCGGCACCCTGCTAGGAGATGGTCCATCTGTAAAGACCAAGGACTCTAATATCGTGGTGGTTGTTCTTGACGTTCATTTGGCTTTATTATTTGATACGTGATTCCCTGTGGTAGAGATATTTTCAGCTAAATTTACAATTACAAGGTCTTGTCTTTGCATAAGAGGATCTGTTTCCAAATGGGGCTGGGAGGTTGGCTATGCATGGAGCAGTGGGAGGTCAGGGATGCAGGGGAGAAACTCTGGGAGATTGAAGGTGACAGTCCAGATCCTATCTGCACAAAGGGTGACATTATCATAGGACTGGAGGGATTTTAACCTGTCATTTGCTACCCCTACCTTTCATTTCAGTTGTAATGCATGGCACGGAGAGCCGTGGCTTGCAAAACGATCCCAACAGGGACATGGTTTGTAACGTCAACCACACAGGTCTCCCAAATCCCTCTTCCTGAAGCAGGCATAGCTTTCGCATTTGTTCCTGAGGCAGCTTTTAAGCTACTCGCCTTCACCATTTCTGGGCTTTGCAGCGCTTCTAGGCGATGTATTTTTATATCCAAGCTCATAAATTTTGGAAGCTCCTCTCCTTCCCCCACCCCCTCACCCCTATCAAAGTGTCAGAGCCGAAGAAAAACTGTGAGAGTGATGGATGCGCCCAGCTCTGCTTGCCAGTGCCCTGCTTGTGCGCAGGGATTATTTACTGTGCTGCTCGAGTTGTTTCTTCTTTGCTGGTGGTGACAGCAGCGTTGGGGCTCGGTGCCTGGGAAAGAGAGGCAAGCTGCCCCGTCTTTGAGCTGGAGCAGGCAGGGCTGGGGAGAAGTCATTAGGGCATAGAGGCTCAGATGGCCAAAAGATAAAGCTATGGGGATGTGGATCCTGGCTGGTGGCTCAGCCCAGAGCGGGAGTGCTGGGGGCCATTACACTCTCCTGGCTTTAGCTCTGGGGAGGGGAAGCTTAGCTCACCCAAAAGGGCAACTCCTAAAAGCTATCTGTGTTGCCCCAGCCCCTGCGCAACCTCAGGGACATGTGTTGCTGCTCTTGGCAGTGTGGGGCAGGGAACTGACTTACCATCCAGGGGGAAATGCGGGGGGCTGTGCCTCAGCTGCAGAAACAGAGAGCGGGAGCCCCGTGCTCCCTGAGGAGCCTGCCTGCTTTTACTGGGAGCAGCAGAAGGGTTGCTGGTGTCCAGCCGAGCCAGCCACTTCTCTTGGGGCTGGAGCTGTGGCTCTGCCCCCTCCCCACCTGCAGCCACCTTGGTCCTGCTCCTGCCCCAGAGCTGGGACAAGACTTCCATTGTGCCCTGAAATGCCACTCTCACCTCTCCCACGGGATTCCCAGCAGCTGCTGGTGTTTGGCCCCTATGCTGCAGGAGCATCCTGAAGCAGCCCTGCCTGGTTGAAAGGCAGGTCAGGAGCCTGCCCTCCCGCAGTCTCGCCAGCCATTCCCCGCAGGTGCGCTGCCGATAGATCCCGAGCCAGGGCGATGCTTTCTACCAGCTTGGAGAGGTTTGCAGACAAGCAAATCAAACTCCGCCAGCTCCCCTTGCAAGCGCCTGTCCTCTGTGAACTCCGGCGCGTCTCTCGCAGCCGGGCTTGTGGGAACAGATCGGAGGCTGCTGTGACTCAGCTTCTTCTCCCCTGAGAAAATCCGCCCTGGCACTACGCTCAGCTCTGTGGCTGGCGCTGCCAGCACCTGGCAGCCTTCTTCAACAAATGGCCTTGGGCAAAACATCCCAATTTCCACTGCCAAACACTTACAGGGGAGAAATCCAGCATCTGATCTTGCGGGAAGTCAGAGCAGCGACTCCGCTGCTGTACTGAGCCTGGGGGAAATGTCCCATCACTACTTGAAACTGAGCCCTGGGCTGAAGCAGCCGGGCTGCTTGGCTGCCGCCTGGCCTGCCCCTGACTTTTCCCAGCTCGCTATAACTTTCTCAGACAAATTCTTCTGCAATTGTAATTTTCCTTGCTGGCTCTCAGCCCAAAGAAACAGTGGTTTGGAAAGTTTACTCAATGACTCGAAGGGAAGAGGCTCTTAAGCCTTTCATGCTCTGTGCCCGCCGGAATATTTTTTTTTTTCCTGGGGCTAATCTGTGAAGCATCACGCTTGGCTTGATGAGTCTGTGATGCTCGCAAGAAACAAAGCCAAGCCTGGCAAACATGCACTTGGCTGCTGGGAAGCCCCAAGTGCTGTTGCTGGACTTTGGGCATCACCGGCGGGTCTTGTCCACTTCTCTGCTTCGTGCAGCAGTGCCAGCCCCGAGCCTTGACAGGCTGGTCCTGGGGCGGGCAAAGGGGACGGCAAAGATAGTGGGTGCTGGAGCAGTGAGACTGACCCCATGGTATGGGGCTGCTGTGCTCCCCACTGGCCTTTTTTTCCACGGAAGCAGGCAAAGCAGTGATGCCAGTCTGACAGCATAGTTCAGGGGTGGAAGAGCCCAGGAAAAGGCTGGTTTGCTCGTTGTTGCTTTCTCACGTTGAAAGGGAAAGGTAACCTGTTTTCCGCAGGTGGTTCTGATATTCTAACACACCTCTTGACGCTGTGCAGGCTGGCATGGCTTTAGCATGAATTTCGTAACTATCTTGTGGGTTTCATAAATCCCCAGCTGGTGGAGTGCTGTGATTTTGTAACTCCCAGCTGGCTTTCAAACCAGCCTCAGACTGCAGTGGCTGGCAAACCAAATCCCAGACACCGAGGCTTTATCTTGCTATTCTTGCTCAGGACGAGGGAAAGGCAGGCCACAGGCACTGCTGGGGAGGAGCCAGACCTGCCCCAGGAAGAAATTTCCTGCTAAACGCTGCAGATCCCGGTCAGCCCCATGGGTTTGATAGGAAATGACACCCCATCAGCATCACAAACCAAAACTGGGAGCTTTGTGACATGCTGCTTCCATGGCATGCACCCCTGCCAGTGCATTTCCAATTTAATACTGGCTGTTATTCAGTCCTTCTAAGTTGTTTGTATTTATACTGCTGTGATCCATAATGAAAACCCTCTTCCCAGCCAAACCTGGTTCCCAACAGTGGGAGCTGGGATACACAGCAGCAGAGAGGGGCAGGGTCTCCCACCAGTCACCCAGGACATCCTAATGCGTGTAGCACCCACTATGATCCTGGCCGTGCAGCATGAAGTTGAGAGGGGGCAAAAGGGCTGGAGAGGATGGAGTGTGGGGGCTGTCATGTTTTGGGGCTGCAGGCAAGGTGAGGGTCCCTTGGGGCCCAGGGTGGCAATGAGTGCTGAGCTACAACCGAACCAGACAATCCTTCATCTCCAGTAGAGCCTGAGGCATAGCTGTGTCATGCATTAAGTAACTTAATGCATGTTGTCTTGTGCTGTGACAGGGTGCCCCTTGTCGCTCCTGGAAGGCTGCAGGCTGGGGGTAGCTGGAGAAATGTCTCTGGCTGGAGGTTCAGCAGGGAGCACCTGGCTGCACTGCTGCCCTGGGAGCTGAGCTGCAACCTGAGTACAGGCAGGTCGCCGGCTCCTGGGCTCAGGGCAAGCGCAGCATGTGTGCTGGGAGAGCTGATCCACACTAATCCCATCAATATTTCACGGCTCTGTGGCCCGTTATAATTCCTCACATCATCTGGGATGCTGGCTGGGATGGGGGTGTGGTGCCAAGTGAAACACGAGAGCTGCCGCAGCTTCACCCTGGCTTCTTGGGCATCGGAGGGGCAAAAGGGACTGGCTGTGGGCATTTTTGCCCTCTGCCATGGGTGGGATTACCTGGCAGAGCAGGGTGAAAGCAAACATGCCAGCTGAGCGTGGGCATCGTGGGCACCTGCCTGGCTCTGCTGTGTGCCAGAGCAGTAGGGCTGTGCTGTGACGGGCAGTGGCTGGCACAGGCAAAGGGCAGCTGACCCTGGTGTGGACGGGACTGTGACGTGGGACAAGCCTGCTCTGCCCCGTCCTCTCTCTGTGGGATGCAGTTTAAGTGACAAGAGGAAATTAAACCGTAATCAGACTCTGGGCTGGTGATCAGAATACTAAAGTGTCTCCTCTTCCTAAAGGCTATTTGAATTAACGAGAAGAGAGCATTAGGGGTGAAATCTTTCATGGCTGCGGGGAGGATGGTTTCTGAAGGTGCCGTGGAATGACTCGAAGCAACCCCTGTTCCAGGCTGTGCCCTGGACTGGGACAGGGGCTGCAGGGCTGCTCAAATGGGAAATTCCCCTTCCAGTGCCTTGCTGGCTCGGGGCTGAGGTTGGAGCACAAGCAAGACCTCCCTGCTTAGCAGTGCTACTCTGCCAGGCAGAGGGAGGCAGGCACCAGAGGGGGTTGGTTCTGATTCGGCTCCCATCCCCTGCTACCCGCATCCTGTTCTGGCTCTTGAGAAAGCGGTGGAAATAAGAACAAGGTCCTGGCCTTCAACCTCCCGGGGATCTAAATTCCTTCAGTTAATCTCATGGGGTCAGCAGAGCAGGCAAAGGCTCTGAAAATAGATCTGTTTTCAGCTGCCAATGACTCGTGTTAATTAATTAAAGCCTCGCAAGCTCGGGCCTGTAAATACACAGTGCTGAGGCTCTGCTAGCTCTTTGCTCATGCACTAATTACCCCACTGTGAGGCCAGGAGCTAACGAAGCTCCAATTTGTGCTGGGTTCAGCTTGCAGCCACGTGGGAGGGTGCCTGCCTGCGCAGGCAGGAAGTATTGCTGTGGGATGCAGCGCCCTAGAGAGGGATGGAGCCTTGAGCAGCCCATTCTTATCTCTGGCATCCTTTTCCCCAGCACTCAGGGACTTATTCTCCCCATAACTGGTACAACAGCCCTCAGATGCACCTCTGCTAAGGTGGGGCATGGGGTTCAGAGCAGATGTCGGTGACTGGCGGTCTCACAGCACCTAAACCATCCTCCATCGCTGGGTAAGATAGGCTGGCCAAAAGCACCCTGCCTTGTGGGCAGCGTCTGCTGCCTCAGCCTGCCCTCTTGCTGCCCACTCAGTGCTCCAGGTCTGGCTGGGCAGGGCTGCGGGTGAGCCTGGCTTCCGGTGCGTGAGCATCCCACTTTCCACAAGGTGGGTGGAGAAACAAGGCGAGGCACTACAACATGTGGAGGAGATGCTGGGGTTTTGCCCAAGGACACAAGAGAAAATGGTAATTAGCCGCTGGAGTACACAGGAGCTGAGGGCAGAAGGAGCAGGAGCGCTGTAGGAGGAGGGCAGCATCTCTGCTTTGCTCTCCTGGGATCCCTGGGAGTGGGGACAGAGAACTGGCCCTAGCATCTTGTACTGGCGGAGGGGATGATGGCTGCTTGGTGAGCGTGCAAGAAGGTGATGGGAGTCACCCTGTCCACAGAAGTGCCCCAATGGGTCCCTCCTTGGCTGAGACCCATCAATGCCTGGGGACAGGGGAGATTCAAGCCTCTGCTGCTCTCCCTCCCACCCACAACATTTTTAGAATCATAGGATGCTTTGGATTAGACCTTTAAAGACCATCTAATCCAGCCCCGAGCAGTGAGCAGGGACATTTTTAATAAGGCTCTCCATAGGGGCACCCTGCCACCCCTACCAACCCTAAGAGGTCCAGGTGGTGGTGAGAGCTCAACCAGGGCTGACATAGCCCCAGACAATGTTCAGCAACTTCAGCATAACCCGCTCAATGCTAAGGCCTGTTATGAGTCCAGGTCTGCAGGGTGTGAGGTCAGGGTAGCCGTTGTGCCCTTCCTGGAGACCTCACCCCTTGTGGGGGTTGCTATGAAGCGGAGGGGACGAGCCAGCACTCAAGGGTGCTTGGACTGGGCACCACAGGGCTTTGTAACCATGAACTGGCAGCACCTGACCACCCTGCCAGCTTCAGGAGCTATAATCTGGCATGCACAGGTACCTCGTCTTCCCACCTCCAACTGATTTCCAATTGCCCTAGATCCAACCTGCTGATTACACACAGCTTTCAAGAGACCTGCTGCCCTGATGGGTGAGGCAGGAGAGTTGGCCAGGCATTGAAAGCTTGCGAAAGGAAAGCAAACACAGCTCTGAAGCTGGCAGCAACTGGCTGTGGGGAGGAGTTGCAGAAGCCACCCAGGACAAAAAAAAACAAAACTCCACACAGGGCCCTAGAGAAACCATTATCTGCCCATGTTTCCAAACAAGCTTCCACCATGAGTGGGTAAACGCAGACTAAATGGGGAGGCACGTGCTAGTAGGAGGGAGAAGATATGGCACGGTGCCTCAGTCAGGTGTGTGATGCAGGCTGCAAGAAGCCGTGGTGGGTTTGGGGAGAGAAAAGCCTCAGTGGGCACAGTGGCTGTGGTGTGATGACACCGCATGTGCTGCGTTGGCAGAGCGGGATGATGCTTATCTGCATTTGGTAACACCTTTTTTTTTTACAGTTATAAGCCCAAGTTAATGAGCCCTTTGCCTCCCTGGCCTTGCAAAGGATCTGAACGCGGGCTCCTCTGCCAGAGGACTTTTTGGGGCTGTATAACCCGAACGGGCCGTTCTGAGCGAACTCCCTCCCTAGCCCAATCCACGTGCCGAGCGCTGACAGCCCCTGCGCTGGGGCGGGCGGGGGTCCGCCGAGGGTGGCGCTGCCCCGGCTGAGTCCAGGTGCCGGATCCGGGTCTGCAGGCAGTGCCGGGAGGGCTGGGTCTGGGCGCAACGTCCACTGGCAGGATCCGGAAAGCTGTATGTGATTGCTGGGTCCGGGTGCTGGGTGTTTGGGCTCAGTGCTGAGTCCGCAGGGCAGTGTCGGGGGTGCGGGGTCTGAGTGCTGAATCTGCAGATAGGAATAGGGATGGTGGTTTTGAGCTGCTGCATCTGGGTGCTCAGTCCACAGGCAGGATTGGAGTGCTGCATCTGGGTGTTGAGTCCATTTTTAGAGCATGGGATGCTGGCTCTGGATGCTGGGTCTGGGTGCTGAGTGCACAGCCAGGTTCAGAGGTGCTGGATCTGTTTGTTGAGTTCCATGGTAGGGCCTGAGGTGCTACGTCTGGGTCTGCAGGCAGGATCTGGGGTGCTGGATCCAGGTTCTGGGTCTGCAGGCAGGGTCTGGGGTGCTGGATCCAGGTTCTGAGTCTGCAGGCAGGATCTGGGGTGCTGGGTGCCGGTGCTGCCTGCACAGGAAGGGCCTGGGGTGCTGGGTGCGGGTGCTGCAAGCACAGGCAGGGCCTGGGTGCTGGGGCTGGGTGCTGAGTCTGCAGGTCAGGGTTAGAGGTGCTGGGTCTGAGTGCTGAATCTACAGGCAGAGTTGAGGGAGATAGTTTTGGAGTGCTGAGTCTCGGTCCGGGTCCACAGGCAGCATTAGGAGTGCTAGGTCTGGGTGCTTGAATGCTGAATCTGGGTGCTGAGTCCACAGGAGCAGGACTGATGGATCTGTGTGTTGAGTCATGTGAAAGGGCCTGGTGTTCTTGTTCTGGGTCTGCAGGTGGCATTTGGGGTGCTGGATCTGGGTTCTGAGTCCACAAGCAGGATCTGCGGGTGCTGCATGAACAGACAGGGTCTGAAGGAGGAGCAGGAGTCTCACCTCGTGGGGTTGAAGTCCAGGGAACGATGCCTTGGGGGAAACAAGCAGGGTGGAGAGGGCTTTGATCTGATGCAGGTGAAGATTTAAGGTGACAAACTGGAGGTGAGGTGGGGATATACAGATCTGGTGACATGCGTGTAGCTGTCTTTAGGGACAGGTTTGGGATGTTGGGTGAGGTAGGACTGGGGGACCTGGGCAGAAATGACAGGGGGACATGCTGAGGGCGTGAGGATGACAGTGGGAACTTCAGCCAGACAGGGCACCAGCTCTTAGTGGGAGGGCTAGGTACAGCCCCTCTTCTCCTTAGCAGGTCGGGGAGATGTGGACTGCTGACAGTATATGGGGAGGCTGAGTGTTACCTGGGGACAGCTGATGTTTGAGGTGGCTGGAACAAGATACTTACCCGATGCAGGTGGTGCAGTGCAATCTCTGACTCCCCCTGGCTTCTCCTCGGGAGGTGAAGGGCTGAGAGATGTGTCTTGTCTGAGCCCTATCTCCTTGGGATTAATCTCCTTGGGACATGCTGCTGTGGGAGCTGCAGATGCCCCCGGGTGGAGGGGACTGACTTGTGCTGAGGGTTTGTCTGCATTGGGGTCGAGCTGCATCTCCCTGGTGATCCAGAGGTAGAAGAGACCTGCTGTGCAGCCAGGCAGCATTGGGATTTGGGGCTCTCTTTGCTCTCTCGATCAGTACACAGGTGGGCCAACAGCTTGTGTCTGGCCTTTAAAACAGAGTGTGAAGTGGGAGGGGGAACCATGAAAGGGCTCCTCAGATGCCAAGAAAAACAGTCTCCAAAGACAAAGAGACTGCCCAAAATGGATGAGGAGTGCAGATTTCCCCCAGAAGCGGGGAAATTATTAATAACAACGATGGCGTTTCTGGCGCTAGTTGGCCTACAACTGTGGGCTCTGGCTGCTTTGCCTCCTCTGCGGCCTGTGCAGGCTGGCACCTCCCACCTGAACCCCGAGCCCAGGCAGGATGGCCAGGGTGATGCTGTGCGTGTCCCTCGCAACGCGTCTCTGCTACATCTCAATTTGACCAGGCTCTATCTGCCAAAGGAGGCGGGGAGCTGCCCCCCAGCACACCAAGATCCCTATCTTGACCTTGGTTTTGTGTTGCAACCGGAGGGGAAAAAAAAAAGCAAAACCTCAACAACCCTTTTGGTTGCTGTAGATGAGGGCTTTGTGTCATAGGCTTATTCTCCCCCCTGCCTTTTCCAACATGCATTTGAACCTTTCACCACTTTCACCACCAGGAATGCAGCAGGTTTGCTGGAGCAGGGAGGTTTATTCAGCAAATTTGACAGGTCATATGCTGAGGAAAAGCATCCAGGTGCACTCGGTGGGGTTGCCAAGGGGGGGCCCTGCCAGCACCCCATGCAGGAGGGCAGCAGTGGGTGTGGTGGAGACACTGTGCCAGCCTCGCCTGGCCACATATGGGGAATTTCCCTCCCTGCACTTGCCCGCCGGCTCCACCTGGCATCTTGACGGAACTTGTTGGGAAGCGGCTCATGTGATGGGCGGTTTGGTGGGGGGAAGCCGGTCTCAGAAGACCTGCTGCCTCTCAGGGAGTGTTTTTTATGTTCCTCTTCTGTGAAAGCCCCCCTGGCAGCGTCCAGCTGTTGCTCTGGGTGCTGGGCAGATGCCTATTCCCCTTTAAAGGTGAGAGCTCCTTCGCTCACACTTTGTGGGGGAATGTTGTTGTTGCTGCCATCCCTTCCTGCCTGGCCATGCCGCTGCTCCCAGTGACTTACCAGCACGAGGGCTTTCCCATAGCAAGGTCATCACCAAACACACCCCGTCCATCCTCCCCGGGGCCAAGCTCCACCGTCTGGAGATGAAGCCAAAGCTTTCGGGCACCGTGTTACCCACCAGTGCAGGGGCTGGAATACAGCTTGGTGATTCAGGGTGTGCTTCAGGTTGTGCTTTTTTATTGCTGAAAAACTCCCCCAGGTACGACCCCATCTTCCCTTATCTGATGGAGGGCTCTTCTTTGCCTGTTGCGAAGCCCAGCCCTTGCAAATAAGGTGGGCAGCTGATTTTGAGGGAGCAAAGCTGGTGGTATGCAAACGATTATGGGAAAGGCCAGGTGCCCCTGCTTTGTGCCGTGCAGTTTTGAACGTGAAGTGGAATATCAAATTGAGTTTGACCCCAGATTTGAAGCTTTGTTGTAGGGAAACTGAAGAAAGCAAGAAGAGGCTGTTAAAGCTAGAAGCCATAAAATCTCTTCTGTCATCTGATTTTGCTGGACTTCGAAAAGAAAGCATTTTATCTTTGGAATAAATAAAAGGGAGAAGAACAGGCCTGGGGTGGAAAGCCCTGTGTTCATGCCAGGCCAGCTGAGGGGTGATCCGGCTCTTGCCCCTGCTTCTGAGAGGACCCCAGGTTGTATGGGACTTCTGAGGCTCGGTTTCCCCTCAGGGAACCCCTGTGCCACGCCAATGGTGGGAACCCCAGTCATTGCCAAGAAATGTCTTTGAAACTCAAACCTGGCTTTGGAAAGAAACTGGAAGACAAACTGGCTCTAAACAAACACCCGAGTTAATTCCTTGTCTTGCATTGTACAAGCCCAGTGAAATGAAACACAGTAAAGCCACGGGGACGAGCAAATGGATTCAAATGCATCAAAAAAGCCCTGAAATCTGCAGGCTCTGACATTCAGGCTTGGCATTTTTTCTCGCTTTCTTTCTAATGGTTCCTGGGAATTTAATTCTACGATTATTTTCCTACTTCTGCTATGGAGACAATGTGCTTCAGCCACAAAGCCTTTGAAGGCCGAATTGCAGATGACATCCAGCACTGAGCCACTTGGATGCGAACGCCCCCTCGCTGGGAAGCTTTGCTGTGATGTGAGGGGCTGTCTGTCCAGCTCTCCAGCTGAGGCAGGAAAGGATGGTCGGTGTTGGGTCTTGGGGGTGACGTTGTTAGCACGGAGCATGCCTCTTCTCTGCCATGGAGACGGTGGGAGCCCCGGGGGTCTGCACCCGTTGCTCAGTGGCCACGCTCTGCCTCCCCCATGGCCTGAATGTGAGGGTGGCTGGCGACAAGGTGAAGTCAGGGTCAGACCGCTGTGACTCGCATCCTCCGGTTTCACTTCCCAGTTCCTGCACAGCTCCCGGCTGGGCTCCCAGGTTGCAGGGTCGGCCCAGGGCTGCTGCTGTAGCAGGCCACAGGGATTGTGTTTTCACCATCAGCTTGCAAGAGCTAAACAGCCTCCAGCATGTGGGGAATTGCTCCAGTGAGGGGAGATTTGCTGCCCTGCCTGGGGGTGCTGGGTCTAGGCTGTCCAGGGCTCCTGGTCCCATCGCCAAGCTGCCAGGAACCTTTCCCTTCAGTCTCCCCTTCTTGCATCCTTCCCTCCCAGGCCAGCTCTGAGCAAGGCTTTTGGAGCAACGGAGCTGGACAAAGAGCTGTTTTGACTGGTGGCCAGCGTTGGTGGGTTTTCCACGTGGATGAGAAGCAAAGAACCACTCTGTCCTGCTGTCATGGGCACTGTGCTCTTGCTGTCTGCTTGTGGCACTCTGTGAGCTGCCAGACAGGAGTCGTCCCTGTGCCTGGCAGGCAGCTGCGGGCAGATGATGTCTGCCTGTGGCACAAGCTGGAGCAGCTTTCCTTAGTGTCTCAGCTGGTTTTTTTTTTGAGTAGGTTTGGATGGTAATGCTGGGAGAGCTCTCACAGGGACTTGGCGGGGAGCTGCGTTGCTGTCTGGCACCCCTTTGAACCTCCCGCTCTACATCAGACCTGACCGGACAGAGGAGAGGAACAAGTTCTTGTAAGAACAGTGAAAATGAGGAGCTGGGGAGAAGTTAAAATGCCCTGAGCCCTGCAGCCATGCAGAGGGATATCATGGCTGTGCCCTGTCCCTCGCTGAGCGGGTGGCATCCACTGGTGGCATGGTGCAGGAGGACAGAGATAAAGGCGTGGTGCTGGGGTGCTAGTGGGCTGAATGTGTCAGAAGTTGGGCTGTGGTTAGTTTTATGGCTGGCAGATCAGCTTGTCTTTTCAGGGATGTTTAGATGTCTGGCTCCTGCCAGAGCTAAAGCCCCTTAAACAGGCCCACATCCTTGGCCAGCCCCACTTGCTGTCCTATCCATCACTTTGCTCCTTCACATGCCTCCTCCCTGCTGTGACGTTGGTGGGATCAGAGCTGGGTACTTTCCTCTGCCGGATGCCCTGGGCTCTGCCGGCAACAGATGGGGGCTGTGCCGTGCCAGGGGAATACGGAGCTCGTTCCCATGGCCTGCTGGTGCCCGCTGCATGCCCCCCTGGCTCCACGGCAGCTGTGCTATGCGTGGGGACTTTGCGGTGGGAACGGGATAGAATGCTCATTAAGATGAGCCAATGTCACCTCTCTCCCTCCCCTCCGCTGTGACCAAATCCCAAATTTGGGTAAAGGAGGGATATATCTGCTTCCTGAATCTCCAAAGCTCTCATGCGTGTCCACTGAAGCACCTCAGGGTCAATCATGGTTTTGTTTAAAGAAAGCAACTAAAATAAACTTGGTAAGGGGCTCCTGAGAGGTCACTGTGCTCCTTCCCTCCCCGTCCCCAGCCCCCAAACGTGACACAGATCCCATCTTCCCGGAGGGCTTTCAGCAAGTTAGCGTTTTTTTTCCTGCTGTTGTTGACAAAAATCCTGGCTGGTTGAGAAATATCCGTGCGTGCGGCAGCGGCAGCCCAGTCCCACGGGTCAAATCCTGTCCCTGCAAATGTCTGCCGGGAAGGGCAGCTCATCCCGGGCTGGCCTTTGGGGATGCTGCCAGGGGGATCCCATCGCCTGGCAGGGCACCCCAGGCACAACACCATGAACAATCCCCTGTGAGGAAAACAGATGTATGGACACCTTGGGTTCGAGGTGGACCTGGTGTTTTATCATTTGTCAATTGGGCTCTGCAGCAGAAGCAAAGTGCTGGAAGTTCGTTAAGGGCTGAATTAAAGTTGCCTGGCAACCTCCATCCCAGCTCCTCTTCCCACATCTCGCAGGATTTCCCACCCAAGGTCTGCTGGCTCTGGGGAAAGGGGGCCCAAAATGCTCGGTGCTCGCAGCCAGGCAGGGGCCAGGCTTGCCTGTTGCTGGATGGCTCTTTTCCTTTAATTCCTTGGCTTGTTCCCACGCCTGGGAGCCAGGACCGCTCCCCTCCTTGTCTCCCGGGTGAGCGCTTTTCCCCCCTGTGCCAGAATGGGGAGGGGGGGAATGGTTTGGGCTGTTTTGGCTGAACCCAAGGACAACTTGCTTGTGTCGCTGGTGGGTAAAACGGTGCTAGGCCCGTGGGAACACGGCTGAGGGTGTGAGTGGCGGGGGAGCCAAGGGGGCTGGAGGGAGGGTCATATGCCAGGCTGGGCCTCAAGGAGTGAAGCTGAATTTGCTGTGAGGGGTTTGGGGCACCTGGGCTGGACCGCTGTGAAAAATCAAGGTGTAAGCCGTGTCTCCTTGATGGCATCTCTGCTGGGAATTTTGTTAAGGCCCCCACCAGGAAGCCAGCAGCTGTTTCTCATAGGAATGCACGATGCCAAGAGGGGCAGCCCAGGAGGAGGGGGAGGATGGTCTGGCAGCCATTCCATGAGCCTGCCTTGGCTTTACTAGAGCTCCATGGAGCAACCACAAGCTGTCCACGGGGCAGCAGGATCAGAAAGCATCCAGTCCTGTTCTGCAAATCCCTGTTCCGCCATCCAGGATGAATACTGGGGTGAGCCTGAGAAGGGCTGCTCCCACCTGTATTTTCCATTCTTTCTTCATAGTTCCCTTGAAATTATAAAGCTGGCATCGTTTTCAGCTATGCCCCAGGGAAACACCCGTAAGACCATGGCTGAGGTCCCTCCATATTTGGGAGCCTGATTGATAGTGAGCTTCCCTGCACCTCAGCTTGCGGCCGGCTCTTGCTCCCAGGTTTTGCTGCCTTGTGGCCTTTAGGACTGCAGAGTAGCGGAAAGGGGCCACCATGGCCAGCAAAAGTTCCTGGTGCGGTGGCCGTTGAGTGGTGTGGCAGCTTTGGCTGGTTTCTTTGGCCAGATCCAGGTCTGTGAGACCTGCTGCTGGGAAATTCACTCATCAAAAGCTTTTTGTGCCTCCAGAGACGCCGGTCATGGGGATTTTAAGGAGGTGCCAACTGGGCCAGCTTGTTTGGGTGTGCTGGGCCGGCTGGCTGCTGGTGGGAGGCTGAGGCCAGTACAGTCATGCTCACACAGCTTCCATCGTGACCCAGTAAACCCAGTCAGACCTGACCAGGGCTCACTCGCTCCCCTGCGCGCTCACGCACGCCTGCATGCTTCCACCGCCCTACTGTTTTCCTGGTGTTCCACAGGGACCAGCAAACCCATCCCAGCACCGGGAGCCAGTGCCTGGGTCAGGCTTGCTGGGCTCTGTGCTGGGAGCCGCAGCTGCGTCCTGCAGAAGCGCTGATGGCCAGTGGTAGGAGGATGGGCTTTGGCCCCCGTGGACGTTGCACATTGTGATTAGAGTGGCTGGTTCGTGGCTTTGCCCCACTCTTGGCGTGGCTGTTGGCCCCACAGCTGGATTCTGCCTCCACCACCGTTCTTCAGCGTTGCCAGCTAGGGTGGGAGCTGGGGCTGGATTTCGGGTCCTATGTCAGCCCCTCCTGCGGTGGGAAGTAGGTGAGGTGCCGAGGGGCTTGGGAGCTCACTCCTGGGGATGCGGTGGGCTTTTCTGGGCAACTTTTCTCTTAAAGCCCAGATTTCATTGGAGCTGCTGCTGCTGCTTATCAGCCTCTTCCTCTCCCTGGTTTGTGTCCCTCCCATGGGGAAAGCTGTCTGCAGCTTTTCCCTATTTCACATTGGGCTTGAGCAATCCAGTTGCCCTCAGCTCAACTGGTGGGTCCCATGGACCAAGACTTCCTCTGCCTTCTGCCTGGCCCCCAGCCCTCATCTTCACCCAGAGCTTTGAACTTGCACCCTGACAAGGGGGAAATGGTGGGGTTGAGGCTGGTGGCGGTGTGACTTCAGCTCAATGTGATAGTCTGAGCAGGGCTCAGGATGGTTTCAGTTCCTTCTTGCTCTTTTTCTCCCATCCTAGGTAGGAAGAAGAAAAAAATGAATAAAAAAACCCCCAAATATAAAATAAATAGAAAAGCCCAGAGCAGCCCTTCCCTTCCAGTAAAATATTAACTGGCTCTTACAGCTAACTGATTAAATGTCCTTTAGGACAAAGTTACATCTGATCTCGGGCAAAGGAGCCTTTGGAAATGTATGTAGCTACTCCCCTGGAAAAAGCAGAGGAGCTCTGCCCCGGCAGCAGGGAAGGCTGCTCCCCACTGCCCCTGCACAGCTGGGAATGCTGCACAACCCCACAGCTTAATTTATTATTTTTATTTTTTCCCTCCTGTTCTGGCTCGGTGCTCATGCTGGTTAAATGTTAGCTGGGGCTGGCTGGCAGAGCGGCGCTTGCCCGGCGATAAGCAACATCCCTGCCCAGTCGCACTCCCGGCTCCAATCCCCACGCAGCCGGAGCCGTGAAGCAGGCAAAGTTCAGGGCTTGTTTGTTCGGGGACGATAAGGCGAGGATGCCTGGCAGTGCGCAGGCAGCTCGCAGAGCTGTTACTCATTTATTACAGATTGTTGTTTGCCTTGTTCTAAGAAGGTTTCTCCTCCCCTCTGCTTTCCCAGACTAGGTGTGCGGTGGTTCTTGTGACTTGTACGTGATTCCGGGGTCATGTCCCTACGGGGAGGCTTGTAGAAGAGTCCCCACTGCTGCCAGGCTGGCCCTGGTCCCTGAGGGGATGGAGAGGTGTCAGCACAGGGCTGGCCAGAGCGCTTTCGAATGTTTTGGTGCTCCAGATGTGACTCTGCTGCTTGCATTGCCCAAAAAGCTTGGTGGGTTTGACTTGTGCCAGACATGATGCCACCAGAGCAAATGCTTTCCTGTTGATCTCCATCCCCGCTCACCTGCCTCACTTCACTCTGCCAGGCTCATCGCTTGTGGGCAGACCCTCAATCTGGACAAGGCTTGTTCTGGGAACAGGAGTTCCTTGGAGGGAGGATATTCCAGGTCACTGTCCTCTGCTCGCTGGGGAGCTCAGCCCTGTGGGCAGCTCTTTGCCCGCTGCCAGGGTTGGGTGCTGTACAGGTGCTCTTCACTGGACTGGTTCTTGAGGGGCTGTAAGGCAGAAGGGAGTAGGGGGAATGTCTCTCCTCTGCCTTGTTTCTGGGATGGTGGGATCTGTATCTGAACCCCCACTGAAGGAAACGGCGGTTAAATGGAGGCTCCAGCACTATGACTGGAACTCACATCCAGACTCTCACTTCTTTTTTTCAGCTCTGAAGTCCTTTTCACTTTCATTTCACTTTGATTTTACCTCCTTTCTGGCTGAGACCTGGTGAGGTATTTGCTTCAGGGAAACCATCTGCAGCGAGCGTGTTTGAACAGCTTCTCTACAGGGTCAGGTATTTGATTTATATACATAAAAAAACCCCAACCCTAACAAACATATAGGTGCTGGTCACTTTATGGGGAGGTCTCCTGTTTGGAGATACCCAATCGTCTCCTTTCTTCTTAGTGCCTGCAAAATGAGCGGGTAGCTTTGCTCAAAGCAGCCGGGAGGGGCAGGGGTTGTTCAGGAGGGAGCAGATGCATGAAAGCAAGAGTTAAAGTAGATGCTGAGCTTCAAGGCAGTTTGAGATGAAAGGAAAACTGAAATCTTATGGAAAAACACTGGGGGGAAACTGTTCTCGCTTGAAATGACTTGACGAAGATGCCAAGCGGCTCCTGTATGCTTTTTCCTTCGCCTTGTGTTGCTGCGTGCCTGCAGCATCCTTCTCTGTGCCTCTGTCCTCAAGAGTCTCGTCATTTCACAAGGGGCAAAACTTTTAGGACAGGTGTTTCGCATGGCAGGAAATGGACAACCATGGTTTTGGGGAGCAACGGAGCACTTTGGCTCCCAGGGAGCCCCCTGCCGCCTGTCCTGCCTCAGCTGCTCCGGGTAGTGGGGCTCTGGGGTACCCCAGTGTGCCAGAAGACCTCCAGAGAGTCTTGGCCCCAAGCACCGCTCTCTGCTTTTGCGTCTGAAAATGCAATGAGGATCAGCTGGCTCTGCCAAAGTGTGTCCTTCGGTCAGGGGGAGCTGCAGGAGGAGATGGCTATGAGCGATGGAAGGAGGAGTCTGGAGCAGACCTGGAGGAAAATGAGCCTCTGAGCAGCTGAACCAAGCACTCAGCAAGTGACTGCTGCCACTGCGACAGAGCAGATGCCGAGCCAGGGGGGTGCTGGGGGTGTTACTTGGCTCAAACTCCCTTTGCTGCCCTGTACTGGCTGCAGGCTTAATGCCTTGTGCCGTGCCTCAGTTTCCCCTTTGGCAAACGAGAGTTGCTTTTCCCTCAAGCTGTGCCCAGGCTGAGGCCATGCCTGGTCAAGCGTCCATGCGTGTGCATAGCCAGCTTCTTCCCAAACCCGCTTGCTCATGAAGTGCTGGGGACAGTGGGAGTGTCTAACTTGGTGCTCTGTGTTTCAGGAGGGTTTTGCAGCCAGCCTAGTGCCGGGGTGCTGGGGAGCCTGTCCTGAGGATCAGCCGTGCTGGCCCGGCGTCAGCGGGCTGGGCGGCTGCCCTCCCTGGGGGAGTGGGAAGATGAGCGGAGGCACGGCCCATCTCCTGACGGCTCTCTTGGTGGCTGCGGTGACGGCGGTGGGCTACCCGTCACGGCGGTCTGCCACCGACCTGGATGCCACCCCCAGGACAACAGTCACCTTTGATGGTAAGGGGGTGTGGTTCGTGGTAGTGGTGAAGTTTGAGACCTTGTTGGCACTGGGTTTGGTGCATTGTGACAGGGTCCAGCCTTCGCCAGCTCCAGACCTGGCTGAGCACAGAGCAGAGTGGCTGTGGGGGATCCTCCAGTCCCCTGGGCTCCAGAAATCAGAGCCTGCACAGCCGTCTCTTGTTGGGTGCCTGGAGTCAACATTCCTCAAGGGATGGAGCAGGGCAAAGGCTTTCCTGGGTTTGCCCAGCCTAGTGGCATCTACCTGATAGCTGCAGGGGACAGCTGCTGGCCCTTCCCACCCGTCCTTGCAGGGTGTGCTGAGCCAGGCATTGCACCTGGGCTGGGCTCTTGTGGCCCAAATAGTTGCCAGGGAGTTTCTGTGATTTTCTCTAATTGCTGCTGGGCTTTTGGCTTCCACAGTGTCACCGTGTCCCAGTTGGCTGAGTGGTTTCATTGACCTCTGCAGTGAAGCCCAGCTCAGAGGTTGATGTTGGGAGAGGGTTTCATTTGCAGCTGGGGCACCCCTTTCTCCCCAAGCAATGCCTCCTTTTGTGGGTATCATTCCCCACCAGCTGCCTCTGGAGTCCCAAGCCCCCTGCACCCCAAGCCTGGCTTGGGGTCCCTCTGGCTAGGGCTGAGACCCACCCTGCATTTCTCAGCACCCCAAATTGGATGGTTTCTCCAGCTTGGTGAACACAATGCGCCCAGCCTCGCACGGCAGTTTAGGTTTGGGGTTTTTGCATCCTTCCTTTTGGGCTGACTGGGTCTGGTTTAGAGTTGGGTTTGCTGGCTGCCATGTTTTCACTTCCTCCAGCAGTTCTCCAAACAGCATGGTGGTTCTGTCCTGGGCATGGACATCACAGCTCCCACCCCTGAGCTGCCATTTTAATTAGTGGGGAGAAATATACCCTGTGAGCCTGAGATCAATTAGGGCCTTTGGCCTGGTAGCAAACCTCCCCAGCTCCCTTCCTCCTGCCGTAGCTGCTGGCACCTGGCTAATCTGCCTGATCAGCTCAGTGGGTGTCTTCCCAAATGCTCCCAGCTCCATCCTCTGTCTTTTTCTGGTGGCTTGTTCTGTGCCTGCCTTGGGGTCCTCCCTCAGCCTCCCATTCCCTTTGCAGAGCTGTCAGGCATCCGGCGCTTCAGCGCACGTACCCTCAACTACAGCACCCTGCTGCTGGAGGACGACCGAGGCATCCTCTACGTGGGCGCCAGGGGAGCCATCTTCGCCCTCAACTCCAGTGACGTGGCCAACGGCTCCCACCGCACGGTGAGCCCGGCCTCTGCCCACCGCCAGTTGCTTGTCCCCTCCTGTCCCGCGCTGCCCAGTCCCTGTCCGAATCGTGGCCATGCTATCCCTGCTCATCCTCCCGCTCACCATCTCAGGTCCTGCCTGGAGGTGCTGTCCCCAAGTCTGTCTTCAGGTCCCCTGTGGACGCCTGGTCTTCCCCAGCCAGGCAGTGTGGCGACAGCAGTGGGAGATGTTCCCAGGCTCAGAGCTTCCCACTTCAAGGACACCTCAGCACAAGGGGCAAGGGGGGAAGTGTACCCCTTTGCTCCCCCGAGTAAGGACACCTCAAAATCCTCCAGGCTCCTGTGGGTGCTCTAGCGTTTCTGCCTTCAGGCCAGGGTGTGGGACTACTCTTGCCTTAGGCTTGGGGGATGTGGGTAGGGTGCCATCTTGGAGCAGCTGTACCTTCTCTAAAGAAAGACAGGATTTTAGCATCTGTGATGGCTCTGGCAGAGGCTGCAGTCTGCAGTGACGAGAGGACCATGCGGTGATGGGGGGGGGGCTGTCATGCAGTAACGCTCCCTCTTTCCCTTGCAGATCCACTGGGAAGCTTCCCCAGAGAAGCAGATGGACTGCCTGCAGAAAGGCAAAAACAACAAGGTAGAGCTGATGGGTGGGTGCTGGGGGGACCGCTGCTGCTTTCCCCAAGTGGTGACTCCTGTCCTCCCCCTCCGCAGACCGAGTGCTTCAACCACGTGCGGTTCCTGCAGCGGCTGAACAGCACCCACCTCTACACCTGTGGGACCTACGCCTTCCACCCGCTCTGCGCCGCCATTGTGAGTACACTTGGCCCCACAGCTGTCACCCGTCCCCTGCCACCATGCCACTCGGGGTGGCACAGCCCCTGTCCTCTCCCACCATCTCCACCTGCAGCCCTGCTCCCTTTCTGCCCCCCATTCCAGCCCCAAGCTGGCTCAGAGGGGAGGCGAGTGGCCCCCAGGCTGGAGTGAATTGGTTTGGGGACACAGTTACTGTGACGCAGATGTCCAGAGTGCCCATCCTGGCACTGAGGTTGGAATCTGACCCCATAAAGAGATGGCAGGGGGTGGATTGGTGCTGTGGGGGCAACATGTGGGCTCAGCGGGGTGGGACATGCCAGTACTGCAGCTGCTGGGCAGCTTCTGCTATTGCCGAGTCCCTTCCCAAAGCAGGAGCTGCAGACTGGCTGGTGATGGGTGGCAAGTGTGCCTGGGGTGGCAGGGAGGGTGACAGTGATGGGGCTGACTCAATGGCCTCTCCCCAGGGATTTCCCATGCCAGGCCGGGAGGTCCTCACATGGCCATGACTCCTGGCAGAGTGGCCGGGGGCAGCCACGTCCCCCAGTAGCGGGACTTTCACCCCGGAGTGGTGGCTCCTTGGTGACTTGGCCGCCCTTTGCCCACCTGCCTTCTTGAGCTGGGGGGCAAAGGGGCCTGGGGTTGTATCCTCAGCATGGCTGGGGAGCCCTGGAGGGGCTATGCCCATTCCCACAGCTGTGCCAACTGTCCAGTTTGGCCTTTGCATATTCTGGGAGTCAGGTGGAGGAGCTGCCGAGCTGGAAGTGCCCCATTATTATTTGATGAGCTTTGAACTGCAAATCCAAAAGAAAATAACTCCTGCCATGACAGAGACATCACCCGGCTGGACCCAGCCCCGCTGGGCAGTGTCTGCTGGCCAGACACAGCCCAGGAACATCAGCTATGCTGGCTGGCTCCTGCACGGTGCCCACATGATGACAAAGTGGGGTGCTGGGGCTCCCCTTCCCTCCTGAGCCCTCTCCCCGCTGTTGGCTGGGGGCTCTGTCTGTCCGTGTGGTTTCTGACGAGCTGGATAGTGCTGGGGAGGGGTTATCTTGCCCAAGAAAGGGCATGGCCATAGGTATAGATTTGCCTCCCCACCAGCCTCTGCAGAGAGCCTGGGGCTGGTAGGTGAGGTGGGTCTGTCTTCTCCTGTCTAACCTGGTCCCCTGTCCCTTCAAGGATGCCGACAGGTTCACGTTACCATCCCACTTTGAGGAAGGCAAGGAGAAGTGTCCCTATGACCCTGCCCGTGGCTACACCGGCCTCATCGTGGGTAAGCAGCACCTTTCCCAGGGCTGGTGGGAACATGTGGGATGCCGCTGACCCTGGCCCTAAGCCCAAGACCTCCGTGGCGAGGTTCACCAGCTGGGTGGGCTCTGCGTGTGGGGGCTTCAGCAAGCCAGGACTTGGTTCCCCTACTCCTTCTCCTTCTCTGACGGGGCCATGGAGATGCTGGTGGCTTTTGGGGCTATCCCCATGGTGTGGGAGGCCATGCTGATAGGTGCCTGCCCTGCCCAGATGGCGGCTTGTACACGGCCACACGCTATGAGTTTCGGAGCCTCCCTGACATCCGAAGGAACCTGCACCAGCGGCCGCTTAAGACAGAGGAGTCCCCGCTGCACTGGCTGAATGGTGAGATGTTCCTGTCCTCCCACCAGGACCGGTGCCATTGGCTGTGGAACGCCATGCATCACCTTGGGGAGCATGGAGCAGGGGCAGGGCATGGCTCTGGGGTCCCATGTGGTTTGCCGTGAGAGGAAACCAAGGCACAGAGGAATTCCCCATCTCATGTTGAGTCCCCAATCTCCACATCCCCCAGATGCTGAGTTTGTGGCCTCCGTGCTGGTCCAGGAGAGCAAGGACAGCCCTGTGGGCGATGATGACAAGATCTACTACTTCTTCACTGAGCGGGCAGGTGAAGAGACCACATCGTTTTTCGACAAGAGCCAGGTGGCCCGAGTGGCCCGGGTGGCCCGTGTCTGCAAGGTAAGCATGTCCCCAGCCACGGGGAGCCAAGCACTGCTCCTCTTGGCCCAGGGTGTGTGTGCCCACACCCTGGAGGAAACAGCAGCATGAGCATAGGAGGGGACCCACCCCCACCAACCTGTGCAGAAACTCTTCCTCCACCCTTCCAGAGCGATGTAGGCGGGAAGAAGATCTTGCAGCGCAAGTGGACGTCCTTCATGAAGGCGCGCCTGGTCTGCTACATCCCCTACTACGAGGTGCTGCGCAGCGTCTGCAGCCTGGACGGGGGTGGCTGGGCCAGCACTGTCTTCTATGCCACCTTCACACTCTCGGCACAATGGTGAGCGGGGTGGCGGATGAAATGGTGGGGGCTGAAAGTCTGCAGTTTTGGGGGGACTAGTGATGCTTGAGGGGATGTGCAGGAAGGTGCTGAGCACCTGAGGGTGCGCTGGTGGGGAGCACTCCTGTGCTGAGCCTGGGCTCAGGCAGGGCTCTGCCCCTCAGGAGGACCACGGAGGCCTCGGCCGTGTGCCGCTACAGCATCTCGGCGGTGCAGCGCGCCTTCGAGGGGCCCTACATGGAGTACCAGGACTCAGCTCGCAAGTGGTCCCGCTACGACGGTGCGGTGCCTGAGCCCCGGCCTGGCTCCGTGAGTGCCCAGGGGTGCAGAGCATGGGGGGTGCGGGGCGGCCACATCCCCTCCTGACCCCCATCTCCCCCGGGCAGTGCATCACGGACCACTCCCGCAGGAAGGGCTACAACTCCTCGCAAGACCTGCCCAACAGTGTCCTGGACTTCGTTAAGCTGCACCCGCTCATGTTCGAGGAGGTGAAACCGGCCAGCGGGGAGCCGCTGCTGGTGAAGAAGAGCGTGGTGTACAGCCGGCTGGCCGTGGACAGGGTGCAGGCCCTCGATGGCCGCTCCTACGATGTGCTCTTTATGGGGACGGGTGAGTGTGGGATGAGTTTGCCGGGTCTCTGCTAGGCAGGGGGGAACGCCCTGCACTCCCTCCTGACTGCCGTGCTCTGCTCTGCTCTCCAGGGGACGGCTGGATCCACAAGGCTGTGGTGGTGGGCTCCAGCATCCACATTGTGGAGGAGGTACAGGTGTTCAGGGACCCGCAGCCCGTGGAGAGCCTGGTGATCTCCCATGCCCAGGTGAGGGATGGAAGAAGTGGGAGGACACCCCCCAAGGGGCACGGTTGTGCTGTGAAGCTGCCATTGGGCTGTGTAGGGGACGAGGAGCACATAACTCTTGGGTCACCCCAGCTCAGGATACTTGCCAGAGCCTAGTGGGGCAGCCTGGGGAAAGGGACCATCCTGGCCCCCAGCTCCTTGCCAGGTGCCAGCTGCAGCCATCCATGCTGACTGGAGCTGGGGGCCCTGCCCCATGCACCCCCACCAAGGGAGAGCTGTGCTGTGGGGCTTGGGAGAGATCCCTGGGGACCATGGGGCACCCCACGTCTGTGCTGCCCCATGCCAGGGCAGTGCTGAGACAGCCTTTCCCCCCCGTCCAGAGGAGCCTCTACGTGGGGGCAGCCAGCGGGATCCTGCAGGTGCCCCTGGCCTCCTGTGCCCAGTACGTGTCCTGCTACGACTGCATCCTTGCCCGGGACCCCTACTGTGCCTGGGATGGCAGGGCCTGCTGCCCCACCACCGCTGCCACCAGGTAGGGATGGGCTGCCTGTCCCCAGTGGGGTCCCTACGAGCCTTCCACCTGCTCTGTCCGGTGCTGTTGCACATCCCTCTGTGGCACAGTCACCCCAGTGTCAACCCTGAGGGTCTGGCACCCAGCGGTGGGTCTGCCAGTGGCCACGATTCCATCAGGGTGGGCTCAGCTGGGGCTGTGTGGCTGAAGCTTCGTGTCTTGCAGCATGGGGCTGGTGCAGGACATCCAGAGTGGCAACGAGGGATGCCGGAGCAGTTCAGGGCGAGGTGAGTCTGCGCCACCCTTCAGGACCACAGGGTCCGTACCAATGTCCCTTAGGGTGGCCAGGATGGATACGAGACGGTGTGTGTCCCCACAGGCGCCCTGCCGTGGAAGAACCGGACAGTGCTACAAGGGGACGACGTGCTGCTGCCCTGCGACCAGCGCTCCAACCTGGCACGGGCCGTCTGGCTGCTGAACGGCAGCGAGGTGCCGGGCACGGGGCAGGAGCGGCTGCGCGTGGGGGTGGACGGGCTGCTGGTGACAGACACACTGCCCCAGCACAGTGGCGAGTACCGCTGCTATGGGGAGGAACGGGGTCTCCGGACGCTGCTGGCCGCCTACAGCCTCACTGTGCTGCCCGAGGTGCCCCGCAGCCCGACGGCCGCCCCACGGCCCCATGCCGCCAGCCAGGCGACCGGTGACGTGAAGGTGGCCTACATCTCCGCCATCGTTGCCTTGGTGGTGCTGTGCGCCGTGCTCAGCGTTGTCCTCCTCTACGTGTCCTGCCTGGAGAAGCGGAAGGGCAAGTACGTGCTGGGGGAGCCGCGGCCGGCCAGCGTGGAGCTACAGACCGTCTCGGCCAACTGCCTGCGCAAGGGCCGGCGGGAGGAGGAGGAGGAGGAGGAAGAGCTCACTTACCCCGATGGCTGCCTGCGGATCATCCCCGGCGAGGCACCCACAGCCGCCACTTCCCCGGTCAAGGAGCCGTCGACGGCCATGCCCCCGCTGCCGCCGCCACCGCCGCTGCCGGCCGAGCTTACCAACGGCGTGGGGGCTCTGCCCAACGTCCTCCGCAAGATGAACGGCAACAGCTACATGCTGCTGCAGCAGCAGGAGGAACCGCTGGCCTCGCCGCTCTACAGCGCGTCCTTCACCGAGGAGCTCAGCAAGATCCTGGAGAAGCGCAAACACACGCAGCTGGTGGAGAAGCTGGACGAGAGCTCCGTGTAGGGCCGGGGGGGGGAGTCCCGCCAGCGGGATCCTCCTCCCCTCTGGCCCCTTCTCCCACCCCCTGTCAGCAGTGTTCAAAGACTCAGGCGAAACTACCTCCTGGATGGCGGAGCCAGGCCGGGCCTGGGCTCAGCCATTCCTTCGGCTTTTCACTCACTTTTGAGACTCACTGTACAGAAAAAAAGGAAAAGAATCTATTTAAATTTGGGAGCTCTATTTATGTATAAAAACCCAGAGACAGCGGCCAGGAGCTGGAGGCGGGAGCTGGCACCTGGCTGAAGGTGGACGTTGCGGGGAGTTTGTCTGTCCATCCAGGTGTGAAAGAGATGCCGTTGTGGACGTGTGGACTCGGTCTGCCCCACTGGGCGTCCCTTGGTGCACAGGAACCAGACGGCTGCCAAGAGGTGGGTGAGGAGCAGGGAGGGGGGCCAAGGGTGCCGCATGGCGCCTGCACCTCTCACAGGGTGCGAGGTCCCTTCCTGGCGCAGGACCACGAGCAATTTCCCCCCGTGTCCTCGTTTTGGCTAAGACAGAGCTGATTTTCGTCCTTAGTAGCTAGAATGGCTACCCCAACTAGGAGAGGGGCTGGGGACATGTGTGGCGTTGCAGGGCGGGAGGTGGCCTCGGTGGCTGTCAGCCCCAGCCCACTCTTCTATGTCTGCCCCCCCAGGTTTTCCTCTCCAGGAGAGGATGTCTCGGCGAAGGATGGAGCTAGGGTGAGGAGCCTACGTCCTGAACGCCCTGGAGCAGCTGATGGAGCAGCTGCTGCAAGGACGCCCCAGGTGAAGTGCAGGGCTTGGTGCCCTGGGGAGGAGGCAACCCCAGGCCTTCTGACCCTGACAGGGTTCTGCCCCCTCTCCCCAGGGCGCTGCAGAGGAAGAGGAGGATGCAGCAGCAGGCAGCGAGACGCACCGGCAGCGGGACAGGCAGTCACCACCGTGGGAAGGGACCAGCGCAGCACCCACATCCTCCCTGATGTCTGCGGCCCAGGGCACCTTGTTTTCTGCCCTCCGTGGAGCATGTGGGAGGGGAGACGGCCTTGCACAGTGAGGAGGAGCAGCCCGCTCTCTGGGGCCTCCTGCTTTTCATGGCACTTTCCAGAGGCAACTGTTGTCCCTAAATCTCCCAGCTACCTCTGCTCCTGCTGCCTCCTGGGAGAACCCAAGGGACTGAGGTGACAAAAGCATCTCACGCCCTGGGGACAGGACAGTAACACTGGAGAAGCCAGAGGGACAGACTTGCTGGAGTCCATGTCCTCCCCTCTGCGTTCCTTGCGTTCCTGGCACCTCCAGGATCAGGACATCGCCTGGAGCTCAGCCCTGCAGGGTGGAGGCTGGATGGGCAGGGGTGGGGTCAGAACCCCTGGTGTCCCTAATGGACTGGAGCCCAGGCCCTCCTGCCCCAGAAGAGCAAGGCTTAATGGGAAAAGGCAAGACCTGGACAGCTGGGCTCTCCCATCCTGCCCCCACCCTTGCTTTTGCTGCAAGGGGAGACGAGCCACCCACCCTGAAGCACATCCCGCCCCCCCACCCCCCTCAAGCCAGGGCACTGTCCTCCATGTCTGGCACCCCACAGGCCCCTGGCAATAAACACGGCTCTGTCTGGACACGGCACGGCGGCATCTCTCTGCAGGCAGGAACAGAGATGGATACGGAGGTGCGGGGCAGAGGGCCAGAGGCTTTATTGGGGCTGCAGGCGTGGGCCCTGGATGGTAAGGGCAGAGGGTTTGTTGGTGAGGGGGTGCCACTGGCCCTGGATGCTGGGATTGTCGGTGTGGAAGGGTTTGCGGATGCGGATGATGTCCAGACCGGACTGGCCGGCCAGCTTGGTGGCCAGCTGCACGATCTCCTCGCTCGTCTTGCTGGCAATGAGCTCCTCCCGCACTGTCCCGTTCACTGTGGCAGAACAGGGCAGTCAGGCTGGGGCTGCCCCCGCAACGCCCCACCCTGGGGGGCAGCTGCTGCTCCCCTGTCGCGCAGGACAGCCAGGCCCAGCATCGTCTGCACTGGGCAGAGGGAGCACAGAGCTGGGGCAGACTGAAGGGGGGGTCCCATCCCCAGCGGTCCCATCCCCATCCTGTCCCCCACCCCGGCTGTGCACCCCCCTCCCCCCCTCTCCAAGCACTCACAGTACTCAGCCAGCAGCACAGGGGCCCGTCCGGAGCGGGGGCTGACGTAGAGGACAACATCAGGGTGCTGCCGGGCGAAGTCCAGCGCCGCCTCCTCCACAAACTGCCTGCATGGGGATGAGAAGGCGGCACGTCAGCCCCGGCGGGGTCAGAGGGTACAGGTCACCGTAGCCCCTGACCCAGGGTAAGGGTCGAGGGTGGTGCCACCCCCTCCCCGGTGCCCTGCCCACGGGAAGGAGTCCCAGTGCAGAGGTCAGAGGCCATCACCCAGCCTGCCACTACACCGGGGGGCGGAGGTCAGAGGTCAGCAGCGCCGCCTTTAACCCCTCCTGCACCGCCTACGAGGTCGCTGTCACAGCCCCTGTCCCCCACCGCGGGTCAGAGCTCAGCGGCACCTTCCACCCTCCCCATACGGCCAGGCCTGAGGTCACCACAGCTCTCCGTAAGCCCCTCCCCGGCCGGGTCAGGGGTCACCGAGNCGGCCCGGTCGGAGACGGACGCGGGCAGGATGGCGGTGGTGCCCCTGCGGCCCTGCAGAGCCGCTGGCCGCCTCCTGCCGCTCCTGTGCGGGGAGACCAGGAGCAAAGGAGCCCTAAGCCCCGGGGTGCCGGGCTGCCTCACCCAGCGGCGCTACAAAAAGGACGTGTTGCCCTGCCCCGAGGGGCCGCTGCCCTCCGTCTCCATCACGGAGATCCGGCAGTACCTGCGGGCCCAGGGCATCCCCTTCCATGACGGCTACAGCTGCCTGCACACCCCCAGCCTCTTCACCGACGGCCGAAAGGACCAGCCAGTGGCCGCCAGCACCCCTTACACGCTTTTCATTGACAAGACCACAGGCAGTTTCCTGTGCACAGCCACCCAGGCTGAGGGCACCTGGCAGGACTTCCAGGCCAACGTGGAGCTGCGGCACCGCGGTATTCCCCCTGCCAGCTCAGGGGAGCCAGAGGAGGAGGCGCGACAGGCTTGCGAGGATGCCCGCTGCATCTGGGACCGGGCGCTGCCGCTCTGGGAACTGCTGGATGAGGATGAGACCAACCAGACTAAGGCCATGTTTGGTATCTCCCTAGTGACGGACGCCACCCTGAAACGCTTTGGGGTGCGTTATCTGAGGACTGCCAAGTCCCTTGTCTTCCCCTGGTTCAGCCCCTACGATGGCACCCTGAAGGGCCTGAAGCTTGTGAGGGTGGAGAAGAAGGGGGATGTGGTAGGTTACGTGGAGGAGACTTTACCCCGCTTCGATTCCTATCGCAATCTCTTTGGGCTGCCTCTGATTGGCCGGCGAGACACAGAGCTGGTCTTAACCGGGTGGGAGCTGGATGCCCTGGCCCTGCACCAAGGGGCGGGTGTGGCCAGCCTGGCCCTGCCACGGGGGGCCACCTGCTTGCCCCCTGTACTCCTCCCTTACCTGGAGCAGTTCAAGCGCATCACGCTGTGGCTGGGCGAGGACCTGCGCTCCTGGGAAGCCGCCAAGCTCTTTGCCCGAAAGCTGAGCCTCAAGCGCTGCTCCCTGGTGCGCCCCGGCGACCTGCAGCCCCGGCCCTTGGAGGCTCTGAACCGGGGCCTGAACCTCCCCAAGATCCTGCGCGCTGCCCTGCCCGCCAGCCACAAATCCATCATCTCCTTCCGGCAGCTGCGTGAGGAGGTATTCGGGGAGCTGGTCAACACGGAGCAGGTGGCTGGCGTCAAGTGGGCTCGCTTCCCTGAGCTCAATAAGCTCCTCAAAGGGCACCGCAGAGGGGAGCTCACCGTGTTTACAGGTGATGGGCGAATGGCTGCTGGATGGAGGGAACAGAGGGCTTCTCAGTGGCTTCAGTCTCCTGAGGGTGATGTCTCACAAGTTGTCCAGGTCCCTTTCTGCTCATGGCTTCGTCTGAGCCCATCTCGGGGGGGTTGTGAAAGGCTGGAGTACGTTCCTAAGTGCAGTTGGGCTCGGCATGCCAGTGAGGCGATAGGCTCCAGGCCTGGGGTGGCACCGGAAGGCCTGGGGTGTCCCTTACCCCTGCCTTCCAACTACCACCTCCTGTCTGAGCCCTCCCTCTGCTCCGTGTGGGCTGCCCAGCCCTTCCCCACAGGGACCTGCTGGCTGTCACACACGTGCTCCCAGAGGTGCAGCCTGACACGTGACCCTGCTTGTTTAGGGTTGGAGTGCTGCTGGTTTGCGGCTCTTATCCCACTCCCCAGCATTTCCGCCTGTAAACAACCTCCCAGCACATTCAGGATGGATCACGTCTTCTCCCCCAGCTAATTCCTCCCATCATTGTCCTTGTGCCAGGCCCAACGGGCAGTGGGAAGACGACGTTTATCAGTGAGTATGCCCTGGACCTGTGCATGCAGGGTGTGTGCACCCTGTGGGGCAGCTTCGAGATCAACAACATTCGCCTGGCCAAGATCATGCTGACACAGTTTGCCGGCCGGCGCCTGGAGGACCAGCTGGAGCTGTATGACGAGTGGGCCGATCGCTTTGAGGATCTCCCGCTCTACTTCATGACCTTCCATGGCCAGCAGAACATCAAGTATGGTTCCGCATCTTCACTCCCAGTGGAGCTTACTCCTTGTGGCCCGTGCTGTGGGGCTTTGGGGACCCTGGGCTCTTCCCCTGCAGTGGGTTCCAGGTTTGGGGATGGCAGGAGGCACGTTGGGGCTATTTGGGTCTCTGGGGTTAGCACGTGGAGACTCTGTGGCTCAACGTGCTGTCGTGGGGACTGTCACAGCCTCCCTCTGGGGTGGGGCTGGAGGGAGGGGACCTGTCCCCATGCTAGGTGGCTGCTCCAAAACCAGATCGCACCTCTGGCAGTGTTTCCCCCCACACCCTGCTCACCTGGCAGTGATGCTGTTTGCTGAGGAGGGAGGACAGGCACCTCCAGCTCCTTGTATTCACCAGGCACTGGCTCCCACATGCATCCCTGTGTATTCTGAGGGTCTTTGAGGACTGGAGGGGTTGTGGGATGGTGAGCAGTGTCTGTTTGGGCAGCAGCTGGGTCCTGATCCAGCCACCCTTACCTACGGGGATGGGGCTGCGCCTGTCCCGCAACGGAGGGGATGCGGAGATAGGATGTGCCCAGGACCCAGTGGGAGCCAGCCTGGTACATCCCAGCTCTGCCTCTCCCTGTCCAGTGCCTGGCTGTGTCCCCATCCCTTCCTCTGCTGATCCCGGTCTCCTCCTGCCCAGGACGGTGATTGACACCATGCAACATGCTGTCTACATGTACGACATCACCCACGTGGTCGTCGACAACCTCCAGTTCATGATGGGACACGAACACCTCTCTGTGGACAGGTAGCCCTTCTCCGCACCACACCCTCCCTCTGCCACCCTCGGTGCTGGTGCTGGCCCTGTCGGGTGTCATGGCAGGGGCTGGAGACCCGCACAGGGCGTCTCCTTCAGTCTTATCCAGCAGCCCTGTTTAGTTGAAGGGCGATCGCTGCCCTGGGGAGGAGGAGGTGGGACAGAGTGAGCCGGCTGCCTGCAGTCCCTGTCGTCCCTCATCCCTTTGCCCACATGGGCCTGGCTGCCCCATGGAGAGGGAGCCCGGACCCCTGGGTGCTTCCTGGTGCGTGCTGATCCCACAGCACCTTGCTGCCTCCCCGCAGCCAGCAGTGCCCACCCCTCACTCCCTTCTCACTGCCGCGGCAGGCTCGCTGCCCAGGACTACATTGTTGGTGCCTTCCGCAAGTTTGCCACGGACAACACCTGCCACATTACACTGGTCATCCATCCCCGCAAGGAAGATGATGAGAAGGAGCTGCAGACGGCCTCTATCTTCGGCTCTGCCAAGGTGAGCTGACCAGGGTGGTCTTTCTTGTACCTCAGGCACAGCATGTTCCCAGGAAGGGGCTGGGATGCCTTGGGCAGCTGTCCCCAATTCCCACCAGCACCCTGAGTCATCGCTGGGGACCTGAAAGGTGCTGTGAGGGGTAGGATGTCCCCAGAACTCCTTTCACCCACTGAAGGTTTGCAGAGTCCTGGTTTTGTCACGTGCAAACAGGGAGCAAACCCTTTGCCAGCTAAAGCTCTGTTGGGGCTTTAGGTGCAGTTAATTAATGCTTATTGACTGTGAGTGGGATGTAGGATGAGGTAATTAAAGTAGGAGCCAGGAAGAGCGCAGGGATGGGCTCTCTGAGTGCTCCGGTTTCTGCCGTGATGCTGAATGACCCTGCAGTGGTGGGCAGGAGGCGCTCTGTGAGCAAGTGCGGCTCTTCCGTGTTCTCTGGTTTCCCCAGGACGAGCTCTGGCTTCCACTCAAGCCTGTCTGCCTGGTGGGTCACTGGGGTGTCCTGGGGGAAGGCAACGGGCTGGTGTTGAGGAGGTGCTGGAGTTGCTGTGGCCTAGGATGCCCCGTAGCAGGGCTCGAAGGAGCCGGGCAGGCAGCCCACAAGCACCTCTGAGCCCCGTGACTGACTCCATCCCCAGCACCCTCCTGGAGATGATTTCCTCCCCACAGGCCAGCCAGGAGGCTGACAACGTCCTTATCCTGCAGGACCGTAAGCTCATAAGCGGGCCAGGGAAGCGCTACCTGCAGGTGTCCAAGAACCGCTTTGACGGGGATGTAGGCGTCTTCCCCTTGGAGTTCAGCAAGGTCTCGCTCACCTTCTCATCCTCTGGCAAAAACAAGGTCAAGCTGAAGAAGATGAAGGAGGAGAAGGCAGCTTTAGCCAAGCAAGCTCCGGAGGGAGGCTCGGGAGCCTCCAAGAAGCTGTGAGCTTTCTTGATCCGTCAGGAGGGACAGGGACTGGTGGTGGGAGGACGGTGCTGGTGTGTGCTGACTCCCTCTGCCTTGGGAGGCTCAGCCACTTGCCTCTGTGACCCTTTCTGCTGCACGAGCAAACCTTTTGGCTGCCAGCACAGTGTCTCTGAGATGGGCCGCCACAAGAGGAAGAGTGGGCTCGTCCCAGAGAAGAGCAAACACTGGCCACTCTGTACTGGTGCTGAGTGCTGGGAGCACAGGAGGAGGGAGCGGAGTCAGTGTGGGCTGGGTGAAGGGGAGCAATGACCTGCAGCCCCAAGATGAGGAGCTCTGGACCTGGGGCAAGTTGTTAAGTTGTGGCTAAAATGGAGCTGGAATCCTGGACTGTCACTGATGGGAGGGGCAGTGTGAGGGGACTGCAGAGGAACACAGGGCGGGAACCCCTGGTCACAGGCTGGGGTCTGGGCTCCATCTTGTCTGTCTGGGATGGAGTCAGTGAGGGAAGGGCGGTGGAGGGAAGTGAGGGAGGTTGGATATGACTCTTCCCTGGAGCTGCTCGCTCCCTGTGGGACGTGCTGGGGGGTGGGAGCTGGGCCCCCATGGCGTCTCTGCTCGCGGTGTGTAGAAGGCAGTGCTCCCAGCCCCTTTGCTCAGGGTCTTCCCCAGTGCCTCTCTCTGGGCACATCACCAGCAGCAAAACCTTGGCAGGGGGAGGGGGGAGCATCCTCACCTCACCCGGCAGGGGTATGGAGGGGAGCGGCCACCCAGGTTGCCCCCTGGGCTGTGAGCAGCATATACTGTGACCTGGCCAGTCCTGGCCGTGGCAGGACAAGGCCACTGCCAGATCTTGGCCTAATCCTTTTTTGTTTTGTTTTTCTTTTGACTTTTCTGGTTTCATTAAAATGTAAATGTGAGTGCTCTTTCTGTGCCACTGTCCCAGCAAGCAGGGGACCCTGTGGCTGGGGGGGGATGCTCTCATTCTGGCCCTGGCACATGGGTTATTAGCAGCCTCCACGCCAGGCATAGTTTTACCCTGAGCCATAATGAGGGGTCGGGGCGGGCAGGCGGTACACACCCAGCCCTGGGTTTCCGGGGTGCACCGGCTCTCCTGGAGAGCACCCTTGGGTGCCCTCGGCACAGGGGTGAGGACAGACCAGGGGTGATGGCGGAAGAGGGTCCCAGGGAAGTGGAGGTAAGTGTGCGGATGGTGGAGGCAGCCAGGCCCCCAGCACAGCTGGGTCAGGTGTTGGGTGGGAGCTGTGGGTGTCCTTCCTGGAATCAAGGACCTTCATTTCCCCCCAGGGCAGATGCTGTCATGGGGCAGTGGGAAGGCTCAGGACTCCCATCTCCCACCCATCTGTCCTTGGTGCTGGGGGGAGGTGATGGAGCTGAGCCTGGGGGGGACCCTGGGTGATCCCAGACTTTGGGGGACAAATGGATGCTCCAGGCTGGGGGTAGGTTGATGTGAATTTATTTTTTTCTCCCTTTTTCCTCAGTGTGGGCCTCTGGGAGAGCTGAGGCTGGCAATAGCTGCAACATCTCATGGAGTGGGGCACTATGAGAGGGTGTGATTTCAGATGGGGAAAGCCTCCCCCGTGCCTACTTGCTGGGATGCTTGGCTCCCCATATAATTTTGGCGAGGAGTATATCCTCAGGGGCAACCTTCACCCTGGAGTCTGGAGGGCTGCGAGGTGGGCTAGTGCAAGAAAGAGGACGAGCCCTCCCTGCACCCCAGGATCGGCGGGGCTATGCTGGGAGCCCCGAGGCCTGTACTGCCCCACAACACCCCGAAATGCCCCTAAAACACCCCCAAAGTGTCACACAGCCTCTGGGCCTCTGCTGCCCCACAGCTCCCTTAGAGTGCCCCAAAAGCACCCCCAAAGTGCTCCAAAACACCGGACCCCCTCGGCCCTCCCTCCCCGAAGCCCCATCCCTCCNAGGTATTTTAGAGGTACTTCGGGGGAGCTGTGGGGCATCAGGGGCCCAGGGGTGCCATCGGACTCTTAGAGGTGCCGAGGAGCCGGGCAGGGTGGAAGCCCTGTGAGGCAACGTGGGGTGGGTGGGAGAGCAAGGGGAGCAGCACCACTCAGGGAGCCTCGGGATGGGGCGGGGGAGTAGAGCTGGGGCACAGCTACGCTACGGGGAGGTATCCACCCTTAGATGTGCCGGAGGCGTGAGGAGGGACGAGGGGCTGCTTCCCCCTGCCGTGGGGGCCCTGAGGTACCCTCGAGGCACGGGAGTCCCCGGGGGTCCGACGCATCCCACAGCTCAGAGTAGGGGTCCGGCCGAGCTGGGGCCGAATCTTCCTTTGCCGTTTTGGAGTCGGAACGGTGGGATCCGGCTTCGCTGCACTCCGACCGGAGCGGCTGGCGGTGGCGCCGCCCCAGTTGCAGACTGGTTTTACTGGACGGCTGGAGGGAGGTTTGGCAGGGCGCTGGCGGCCGGCCGGACTGGCCACCCCCTCCCTGGGCGGCGGTGGGACCCTCTCGGCGGGCCGGGGGAGCTTGTGGGAGGGACAAGATGGAATCCCTTCCCAGCGCCTCCCAGCCTGGCCATGGCAGTGGCCCCTCTGTGGCTTTGAGGGGACCCCACTGTCACTAGAGGTGTCTCCTTGACCCACACGTCCCGTGGGAGTTTTGCTGGGGTGGGGTGCTGCACCTTGGCTGCCTGTGAGGCTCCGAGATGTCTCTCTGGGCATCCTGTATCCCTGTTCCTGTCCCTCCAGCAGCAGCAGGTCCCCACGGGGGGCTGTTGTTCCCACCACCCCTCCCTGGGTGGCCATAGCCCTCCCCGGGTGCTGGGAGCAGTGCGCCCACCGCCAGGCTCCCCTGCTACACCCTGTGCCACGCTGGCACTGCCTGCCCTGGCCCTGCCAGTTGGGGGGCTTGGGCAGAGAGGATGCTGCAGGAGGCATGGGGACCCTCACTGCTGTTTGGCACCCTGACCCCCTCTTCCTTCTCCTTCCCACTTCAGAGGCCGGTGGAGCCGTGTTCGCAGTGTTTGCAGTGTGGGGGACTGAGTGGACCGGACGGATGGGCAGCGGCTGGCAAGGTGAGTGGAGCTGGGGGGGTGGGGTGATCATCCACCTTCCCACCCAGGATGGTCACGGGTACCATGTGAGGTAGTAATGCCCAGGAATGGCACGTGCTGGTGGGGGTGATAGTGATGGGTGGGGAGCGCTGGCTCGCCAGCATCTCTCTTCTCCTCGCTCCCCCCCTCGCCGGGTGCTGGCAGGCAGATTGATTTCAGGTGACAGCTCGGCGGGTGAGACCATGCGGGCAGCAGCCCCCCCTGCCCGCGCCCTGTGCCAGCCGCAGCCATGTGCAAGATGCGATGAGGCAGCGGGGGACGGATCTGGCCCATCGGCTGGCTCCCGTCACGCAGGCGTATGGCATGGGTTTGGGCAGGGGGGGCCACAGCAATGCAATGGCAGGACCCCCCCAGCTGGAGAAGTGGGAACAAGGGGCAGCCGTGTATGAGTTGGGGCTGGGAAAGAGCCTTGTGCCCACGCCCTGGACCACCTTCCCGTCTAGCAGCTGCTCCCTTGCTGGCCCACTCTGAGGGTCCCTGCACCCTGCAGAGGATGGTTGGGGACGGGGGATATCCAGTGTCACTGTAGAGAGGTGAGAGCTGTGGGGCAGTGCAAGTGGCTGTCTTGAGCATGTGAGACTGTCCCACACTCTCTGTGGAGGCTACACTGGCAGGTGCCATGGGGCAGGCAGCGCTGTGGGGTGGGCAGACGGGCGGGCAGGCTGCCTGGCAGCCGGCTCTCCACGGGCCTCTCGGGATTTGCCTGCAGCCCTGGCACGCTTCCCGCAGTGGGGTCACGCCGGGGCACAGCGGGGGGGGGGGCAGGACTGCAACGTTGCTGTCTCACAGTGCCACCAGTACCCCACAGCCTCTGGCAGCCTCAGGGTGCTGAGCCCGGCTCGGGGGCTGCTGGTGCCACCCCTTTCAGCTAATCCAGTTTATGTTCTGGTTTGTTTGACATCTCCTTCTGCCAGCTTCCACTTGGACAAGCCCGTGCCCACGGGATTTGGGACAACATCTGAGGGTGCCTGTGTGCCCACCTGGGGACACCGGCAGCCCGTGGAGCATGGCCAGCAGTGCCCACAGCTCTGATGCCCCATCTTTCTTGATCACAGGCTGCTCGTGTGCCCCTACCTGCCGGGGGTCCCCCCGCCATGGCCATCGTGCAGACGCTGCTGGTGCCCCTCGAGACTGCCGCTGAGGGGACTGCGCAGCTCTGTGCTGCTGCCCGCTCGCCCCCCACAGCCATGGGCAGCGTGGGCAGTCTCCTGCCCGGCCGGCCTCGCCACGACCGTGCCAGCCAGCCCTGCGACATGGAGCTCCCCTCTCCCTCCTTCCGCAAGCAGGAGGGGCTGCTCCAGACCACCCCCCGGGATCCCTCATCGCCTGAGGAGTCCAGTGCAACCGTGCCTGGTGTTACCCATGCCTATGCCAACGGGGGCTTCTGTGGTGACTGGCTTGACGTCCCCTCTCCCACCAGCCCCTGTAGTGACTCAGATGAGCCCCACGATGACCAAGCTCCGAGCGATCACCTCCAAGGACCGCCTCCCAAGCTCATCCCAGTCTCTGGCAAGCTGGAGGAGGTGAGGTGGGGTTGGTAGCAGGGTGAGTGGGTGCTGGGGTCTCATCTTTGCTTCCCATGGCACACTGGGGCTATTGGTGTCTGAACTGGGGCCATATGGCCATGTATTTGGTGTCCCTGGGGAGATGGTGGTTCTCATCCCCTTAATGTCCCCTCCTTTGTGCTAGGGGGTTGTGTGGGAGACCACCTGGGCACCCCATGGAGGGGGAATGGAGCTGGCAGGGACTGACCCTTGTCTCCTTTGGGGTGTGAAAGAATTGAGGCTGTGGGCACCAACCCACTGTCAATGCCCCAGGCAACCTCTAGGGAAGGCGGTGGGTCCCCTCCAGCCCCCTTCTCTCCCCTCTTCCCCTGGCAGAACATGGAGAAGACCCTGATCCGTCCCATGGCCTTCAAGCCGGTGGTGCCCAAGCTCCGGAGCACCCAGTCAGGCACGCGCCCGGGGCTCTCTGAGAGCCAGGTGAACCTCACCCACTTGCTGGGTGCTGAGAAGCCCGGCTCCCTGAGCTGCCGCGCCAGCACGCTCTCGGACTCAGGGCGCAACTCCCTCTCCAGCCTGCCCACCTACAGCACGGGCTGCAGCCAACACCCTGAGGCAGGTGCCCTGCCAGCCACCCACCACGGTCTCCCCGACCCTTCGGGGGGCTGCCGCCCCTCCAACTCGGACAGTGGGCGCTCATCCTCCAGCAAGAGCACGGGCTCGCTGAGCGGCCGAGGCCGGCCCTCCTCGGAGAGTGGCTCCTGCGGGCGCTCGCCCCTGCCCGGTGAGGAGGCCATGCTGGTGCGGGAGCTGGAGGACAAGCTGCGGGAGAGGGAGGCCGAGCTGCAGCTCCTGCGCGACAGCCTGGATGAGAATGAGGTGGCCATCTGCCAGGTATGCCCCTGGTGTCCCCCTGTCCTGTCCCTGTCGCCCTACCCAAGGCACCATGTGTGGACTTCATCCCTGGTTGGAGGGCAGGGACCCCCTCTAGGGACCCTCTCAGACCCTTGTATGGGGATGCTTTTTTCTCTGGGTCTGGGAATGGGGAATTTCCCGACCAGTGAATGGTTCTATATATTCCCCAGGGCAGCCTTGTATGATCTGGGGAGGCAGCTGTAGTGGCTGGGATGCTTTGTCTTGGGGTGCCCTATTTTGGATACACCTGGGACTTTTCAGCACTGGTGGTGGGGCTGGAGGAGCCCTATGAATTCTGGGAATGCTAACATGGGAGGGCCAGCATACACTGATGGATGCGGGCGCGTGAGGAGGGTGGGCAGCACTACACTGCTCCCCTCCCAGATCCCTCCTCCATTTGGAGGGGATGTGCTGCCCTCCTCCCTGTGGGTAAGGAATGCCCATCCTGGGGAGGGCAGCATAAATTGGAGGGTGGCCCCCACCCCCAACCACGCATCCCGTCTTCCCCTTGATCCAGGTGTACGAGGAGAAGCAGCGTCGCTGCGAGCAGGAGTTGGAAGGGCTGCGGCAGCTCTGTGCGGCCCAGGCGCGGCAGGCGGCCCAGGCAGCGCAGCGGGGACAGCAAGTCCTGCAGCTCCAGGTGCTGCAGCTGCAGCAGGAGAAGAAGCAGCTGCAGGAGGACTTTGCCCAACTGCTGCAGGAGCGAGAGCTGCTGGAGCGTCGCTGCGCCTCCTTCCAGCGCGAGCGCACCGAGCTGGCACCTCGGCTGGAGGAGACCAAATGGGAGGTGAGTTGCCCCACGGTGCTGGGTGACTCGAGGGGTATGGGCTTCAGACGGGGAGTCCCGGCTGTTGCCTGAGCCCCATCATCCCCGCAGGTGTGCCAGAAGTCAGGAGAGATCTCGCTGCTGAAGCAGCAGCTGAAGGAGGCGCAGGCAGAGCNGGCTGCGGGCAGAGGTGGCCCTGGAGCGGCGGCGCGGGCAGGAGCAGCGGGACGCCTTTGAGCAGGAGCGCGGCACGTGGCAGGGCGAGAAGGAGCGGGTCATCCGCTACCAGAAACAACTGCAGTACAGCTACATCCAGATGTACCGCCGCAACCGGCGCCTTGAACAGCGGCTCCAGCATCTCCGGCTCCAGGGCGAGGACCCCCCACCTGAGCCCTGTGACCCCCTTGGCCCTGACCCGCCCTTCGAGGAGATCACAGCCACTGAGATCTGAGACACTGCCTGCCCTCGCCTCCATGTTCGGAGGGTGAGGAGGCTTCCAGCCCCTGTGATTTTGGGAGCTGTGAGGCTGGGGTGATCCTTGCTCTCTCCCCAGCTCTGCAGAGATCGCTGGCACTGGGAGGAGTCAGAGGGGACCACAGGCACCGCTCCCTCCTCAGCATGGAGCCGTTAGGGCGAAGGTGTGTTGGCACCCACTGCAACGGAGGGAGGTGCCCGTGAGATGTGAGGCCAGGTGGGTGCTGAGTCCTGGCCTTGGGGCCGCCTGGAGCTGGTTCTTGCTGATCCTCTTAGCGCCCAGGGGATTAGTGGTGATGGCTTCAGCCAGGGTCACCTTGGGCAGGGGGAGGGCGGGCTTGTCTCCTCCTTCCCCAGCCACTTCCAGAAGGGAAGGCATGTGCCCTGTTCCTGCCCATACCAGCCTCCCTCCCGCCGCCCCCCACTCCGTGTGTTTGTCAGGGGATTTGTTTCTGTGCCATTTTAAATAACTCTATTTTTATAGGACTTACCAAAACATATCACCCTCTCCCAGCTCACACCCTGCCTGTCTTTGCCCCCTCACCCCTGCCACGAGGCAGTTTGCCCTCAGTGCCTTTCCCATGCCCTTGTCCCCAGCATCCCTGTATTTCCCCCTCCCAAAAAAGCCTGGCCCATGCCTCTGTGATGCCCAGCCTGATGGGGGAGAGGGGCATGGTGTTGCAGGTGCCAGCTGGGGACACCCTGGGAACACCCCTGGGATGGGCAGAAGGTGGGGGAGTCCCACTGGGCACACAGTGGGGTCAAACCAAAGGAAAAGCCTGGCCGGACCCAGCTCTGGCTTGGTTGCCCCCAGCTCTGGGGGGGAATGTTTGTATTTTATTTCGGTTGTGTCCTGTTCCCAGAGCCCGGCTTGCCCGTGTACCACCTGGAAATACCGATTAAAAACAAGCCCCTGGATGTGGGTTTTTTTTTTTCAGGGCTGCATCTGTGTGTCAGGAACAGGGTTGGGGACCGCCTGTTCTCCTGTATCACCAGTGGTGCCTACCCTGGGGTCCCACTGTGGGCAGCTCATCCCTGCCCATGGGGCAGGTCTGGCTCTTGCACCCTCTGGCTGTGCTGAGACCAGCCAGAGCTCGGTGCAGGTATGAACCATCCAGCTCCTCTAGAGCCTGGGATGGCTCCTTGAAGATGAAGGGTGATGCAGAATCACTCTGGTGGGGCACCAGGCACCCGCACCACCAGCTCCATGGGCTCCTTGGCTTTGTTGCGGTAGGCCTGGCGGATGATGTCCACAGCCCGCTGGTGGGTGACATTCTGCAGACTCTCCCCATCCACTGACACCAGCTCCTGCCCGGCCTGGCCCCAACGAGGAAAGGCAGTGGGGTGAAGTGCAGCCCCTTTTGGGGTACCGGGGACTGCCACCACCCAGCGGCACTGTAGGATGGAGGTGTCTGGATGCTTGCCCACTCCCCCCAGAGTGTGCTGGGTCCCCCCTCAAGGTTTCCCCCATACCTTTAGGATGCCACTGAGGAAGGCAGCTCCCCCAGGGAAGATCTTCTCGATCTTTACCACTGGCTGTGCCCTTGACTCGATGCCACCGGAGATGCTGATCCCTGTGAGGGAGCCGCGAGATCCTCGCACCTGGGCAGGCTGGGACCCCCACCCCCTCCCGTGCATGACACCCCCTCCCCTGGGCAGCTGTGCCTCTGTCCTGCCCTGTTTTAGCAGGTCCTACATGGACAAAGGTCTAGGGCAGGGGGAACTCCTCTTCTCCCCTTTTAGTTTTGGAGGAGTGCCCGGGGTTTTCCGCCTGCCCCCTAAATGGGCTGCCTCTTGCCAAAGGGGTGCTGCCCATCCCAGTGATTCTGGGGCCAGGAGGAGGGTCCCCACCTCATCCCACCCCACTCCACCCCTGGAGCCCCATCCATGTGCCACCCACCCAGTGAGTGCTTCAGCTTGGAGAGGGTGACGGTGAGCAGTCGATATTCCTCTTCCTCCTCTTCCTCCCCGTCAGCATCCCCAGGGCCATTTGTGGCTGCCCCTGCCTCACCCCCTGGCCCCCCAAAGAGAGGTGCGAGGGTGGGCCGTGCCCGCCGGGGCTTCCCCAGCACCTCAGCCCCTCCATTGGGTGTCACCCTGGGGGGCTCCTTGCGCCAGGTGGGCCAGGGCCTGCCCGAGTGCCTGTGCCCCTCGCCTGTGGAGGGCTCAGCCAGCAGCCAGTTGGGGGACCTTGGACTAGTGGTGGGTGGGGGGTGGCTGGTGCAGGCGTAGGCATCCACTGGCACATCAGGGAGCGGGGTGTAGGTGCGGGGGTGAAGCCGGCGGGGGCTGAGGGAGGCTCGTGGCCGGGCTGGGCTCGCCTGCAGCCCCTCGGCTTCCTCCGGCTCTGAGGTCCCTGCTGGCTTCAGCAGGAACCCACCTCGATAGTCTGCAACGAGAGGGGACTCAGGGATACTATCCGGACCTCACAGCCATGCACCCTGGGACCCCCAGCCACCCACGCACCCCCGGGACCCCACAGCTATGGGATCTCTGCCACCTAGGAATGCTGTTAGTGCCAAGTGCCCCAGATCTTCCTCCTCCAGGGACATTCAGACACTCCAGCTCCCCTCTCTAGGATCGCTGACACCCAGAGACCTCCAGACACCCCATCTGTCTCTACAGACTCCAGGTCCTCCTCCCCAAGACCCCTTGGCACCTAGGATTCACAGATCTTGCCACTCTAGGTCCTCCCAGCACCCAAGGATGTCAGATGCCCCCAGGACATCCTGCACCTAGGCACTGCAGCTCCCTTCCTCCTCTCCCAAAGTGCCCTCGTACCCCCTCCACCCTCCATCCCCCACCACAGGCAATGCGGCAGACCCCGTGGGGTAACCCTCACCAGGCACTGGTGTGATGAGGTGTCTCTTAGGGGGGACGTCATGGTGGGCTGGGCGGAGGGCAGGCGAGCGTACTGCAGTCAGGTAGAGCCATCAGTCAATCAGTCACTCTCCTGAACTGTGTCTACTCCTGCCCGCTACCACCCCGTGCCAAGGTCCTTGGGGGGCCAGGCTTTACCTGAGCGGCTCTTCAGGGCATCAAAGGCTTCCAGCTCCAGGGGCATCACCATACTATCAAACCGGCCCAGATCCGTGGAGGCCACCACGCTCCTGTTGGGGCAAAGAGAGGGGGACAGGTTGTTGCTGCCTCTGGGATGGAGTGTGATCAGGGCTGAAGAGCATCGGTGAGGCTCCAGGTCCATCCCACCCAGCTGGGCAGTGTCAGGGGATCCCCACAGCACCACTCACCTCACGTCCCGTAGCAGCAGGACCTTCTCAGGCCGGTCTAGGATGGCCAGCAGTGGCCGCACCAAATCCTCCACGCTGCCCTCATGCAGGTACTATGGGTGCAGGAGGGGCATCAGTGGACAGGTTCCCACCCCCCCATACCTTAGTTTACCTCCTGGAGCTTAACTTGGGCATGTGGCTGATTGTGGTGCCTGCCCCCCCCTCCCAGGATGCAGGAGTTGCCCAGGGATGAGCCCAGGGTGCCGGTACTGCCCTGCTTGCACTCTGCCCATGGTGCCGTACCCGGGAGCAGTGGCGGAGCACGGCTGTCACTTCATCCGGGCTGAGGAGACGTGCGGCGGTGTCCTGGATATGTGGGAAACGGGCCTCTGGATCACTGCCATTCGGCTGCAGGGCAGTGATGCCCAGGATGCTGGCGCGCCGGCTTTTCTCTGGAGGAGCACAACAAGCAGGGGTGGCCAGCGAGGCAGAGACAACCCTGGGCACCCTAAACACTCCCTTGCATCCCCCACCCCAACAGCTTGCTCCACGCCAGAGTCAGGTGGACACATGCAGCATGGTGCCAGGCGCATGCAGAGCCTGCCCCACAGCCCCCACCCTGGGCACACGGGCATTCCTGTTACCCCGCTTCAGGCTCCGGATGACAAACTTCTGTACAGCGCCTACTGCAAGGGAGATGGAGAGGCGTGAGTGCTCGAGCGTGGGGGCAGTGGCATCGCAGCCCATTGCCAAAATTGCATGCCTGGGGACCCCCACCCCATGCCCCCCTCCATGCCAGGGATGCCACAACAGGGCCACGGTGCCCACAGAAGCAGGGACCAATCCTAGGTTGAGTCCCTCTCCGCTCCATCGCCAGCCCGGTACCTCTATCCCCGTCGGGGCGCGCTGGGGACTTGGTGCGTGCCCGGCGGTCGGAGGTGGGGGGCTCCTGGCTGGGAGGGGCCCAGCTCTGGCTGGTGGCACGGCCCCCCTTGAAGAAGAGGTTGACGAGGGTCTTGGAGCGGTGCAGCCCTGGAGTGGCCCCCCGTGTCCCTTGTCCCTCTGGCTTCTCCTTCTTCCGCTTCTCCTCTGGTAACAGAGAGCCGGGGGGGTTAGAGCGGAGAGCCCAGGGGATGCTTCCCGAAAGGGCAGGGAATCTGGGGAGATGGAGTGGCTACCAGGGGGGCACTGAATGGAAGAGTGTCCTGCTGTGGGGTGCAGAGGGTCTTCAGCAGCCATGGGACAGGGCTAGGGCTACGCAGAGCTGTATGATGCCCAGGGCTGCTGGGCAGGGATCCACATGAGCTGGGGGCTACAGGGTGCCAGGGTAGGGGCCAGGGACTTGGTGATAGGATATCCAGGGCTGAGGGTGCAGGGTTGGAGGGAGACCCCAACCAGGGATGAGCCCCACATGTAGGGTCATGCCCCAGTACTTACCAGCAACGGTGAGGTCGCTCTGGGAGCGTGTGATGGGCTGCCGGGGCCGGCTCAGTGCCAGCAGCAGAGCCGTCTTGGGTGAGTGGGCAAAGGTCCGGCGTGGGTGGGTGCCGGGGGGCTCACGGGCACCCTGGCCCCGAATGGCCGTGTCCCGCAGCAGCTCAGGGGGCCGCACCGTGCGCCGTGTCTCTGGCAGCCCCTCGGCAGCTGGTTCAGTCTGCATGGCCCGTTCAGCATGCTCCCGTGCCCAGCCCCGCCGCGGTCCATCTTCTGTGGAGATGGCCACATCCACGGTGCGGGCAGGTGGCCCTGCGGTGGCCGTCCCCAGCCCGTTCACCGCCCCCGGTGCTGGCCCCGAGGAGTAAGAAGAGATGGAGGAGCTGGTCTCTGAGGTCTGCGACAACTGCTGCAGCTGCCCGTTGGTCACTGCAAAGGCACAGTAGGGACACATTGTGACACGCTGTGGGGCCTCAGAGAGCTCCGCATCTCCCCTGAGGACAGGGGACATGTGGGACCTGTAGGGCCACAGGGACTGCAGGCCTGCTGGCGGTCACATGGGGAGCTCTGTGTCCCCTGCAAGGGACGTGTGTGGCCCCACAGCGTCGAAGGGACCCGCAGGCTGCTGGCCATTGCATAGGAATTTCACGGTCCTTCCAAGAATGGGGACATGTAAGACTCTGCAGGGTCACAGGAACCACAGGGCTGCTGGCCATGGCATGGGGCTCTTCGATTCTTCTCTAAGGATGGGGGGACAGGTGGGACCCTGAAAGCCCACGAGGACAGTGTGGATGCTAACTGTGGCACAGGGAGCCTCACAACCCTCTCCAAGGCCATGCGACCCCACGGCATGTGGACCTTCTCCCTCCCCATGGTGGCCAGGTGTCGCTTGCATGGGGATCCCAGCCCCCCTGCCACGCCCCAGCCTGGTGTTCCTGCCGGAACCTGCGGCACTGCCCTTACAGCGACTGAGCCAGCAGTACTCGGCCACCATCTCCTTGTAGGCAGGGAACCGTCCCGTCTCCTAGGCACAGGGGGAGAGGACAAGGGGGTCAGTGCACACCAGCCGCCTTGGGCGAACCCGATCCGGTGCCAGCCATGAATAATGCATCCCCCCCCCCACCTCCCACCCGCCTGAAACCCAACCAGCCAGCAGCTGCACCAGCAGCCCCACAGGCGCCGGGCCCAGCTGGGGCAGTGCCAGTGTGGAAACCCGTCACACCCTGCCTCGCCCGGGGGTCCCGCAGGGCCAGGAGCACCTACCTTGATGGTTAGCATGATGTGGGTCTGCCCCTTGAGCACCTCCACTGCCTTGCTATGGCTTATGTCTTCAAACTTGACTCCATTGGCTGCAAGGACTTGGTCTCCCACCCGAATGCCGTTCTGCTCCGCCAGCCCACCGGGGTCCACCCTAGGGCAGGAGCAGATGAGGAGCAGGATGAGGCCGAGCCCTTACCAGAGCCCTGCTCCTGTCCCACACATCTGCCTGGGCAGCTCCGTGGCCCAGCACCCATGATGGTGATGCCCACAGTCTTATGAGAGGGGGTGCTGAGCCCCAGCACAGGAGCAGCAGAGATTGGGGTGCTGCAGCTCCCTCATGTCCCCCGAAGGGAGCCGTACTTGGAGACATAGATGCCGAGGCCGAACTCCCTGCCACCGCGGATGTTGAAGCCCAGGCAGTAGTCATCAGAGGTGGTGTAGAGGTGAACGATGCGCCGCAGCCCATCCTCAGAGCCGCTTTCCGATGGTGTCGAGCCACTTTTCTCCACCACCAGGCGCCTGTTCACCACATCCACCCTAGAGCATGGGCACAGTGTTGAGGTGTCCCGTGGGTCCAGCTCTCATCCCCCAGCAGGATGGGGCCATTGGTGTCACCCAATGGAGGATCATGATAGGAATAAGGGATGTCGAGAATGGGGCGTGCAACCATCCTGCCTGCTCCAGACCTTCCTAACCCACCCTGTGCCTCTCCCAACCTTTATCAGAGACCTCCAATGCCCCCCCACTCTGGGGGTCTCCCAGCAATGTGATCCTCCTTGTCCCTCAGTATTCCCCAACAAGCCTCCCCACCATGCCCTCCATGGGGTTGGACTTCTGGGTGCTGGCACAGGGGATGCCTTGCTCACCACGCCGTCTTCTCCTTGGAGAACTTGATGCCTGGCACGCGGCCCATCCGCCGGACCACCATGCGGAGGCGGTTGTTGCCAGTGAGGACCTTGACGGCGCTGCTCATGGTGATGTTCTCCAGGCTCACGCTGTTCACCTCCGTGATTTTGTCACCAACGCACAGGCCGGCCTGCTCTGCGAGGGGCACACAGCTCAGCTGGGTGCCTGACCTGGCACCAATGCCCTTGTTTGGAGTCACCTCCCTAAATATGTCCCCAGCCAGATCCAAACTCCATGGGAACAGAGGCAGGGACGCCTGGCAATCCCACTGAAGCCATGGCAGGCATGTGAGGCTTGCCTTGCTGCGGCTTGGGGATGGAGCTCAGAGGCATTGGCACAGGGCTGCCCACTCCTGTCTCCTGCCCTTCTCCATGGGAAGCCTGAAAACCCAATGGCCAGAGGCGGCAGTGAGCAAACGGTGGCTTGCCACCATGAAAGGTGGCGCCATCACTGTGACACTGTCACTGGGAACTCCCTGAGAGGGTCTTGCTGGCACATGCTGTCTCCACTGGTGTCCCTTGCTCTGCCCCACTTACCGGCAGCGCTGCCCTCCTCCACTTTGCTGACGAAGATGCCCAGCCCATGTTCAGAGCCACCGCGGACGCTGAAGCCCAGCTTGCCATCCAAGCTTTTCTCCACCGTGATGGCATTGATGATGTCACTCTCATTGCTGCTGGCTGTGGGGACAGGGGACAGGACACCGTCATCTGGGCTGAGCATGAGCAATGGCTGGGGGGCATCTCTCTTGCTGGGACAAGACAACTCCTCCTGCTCCCAGAGCTATAGAACACAAGTGTTCAGGCTCCCTTGGGGGTATAGAGGGCTGGGAGGGCACCCCACATACCTTCAATGGGGGTGTTGATGAGAATGACACGGCCCATAGGAGAAGAGGCACGGCTGCTCCGGGTGACCCCGTTGAGCAGGCGGCTCTGCTTGCTGAGGAGGCAGTGGGGAGCCAGGCTGGCCTCGCTGCTGGAGCTCTGTGACCGGCTGCCCATCGTCATCCCCGACAGTGCTGCGTCCCAGCCCTGGGCCATGGCGGTGCTGGGCACTCCAGCGTCCCAGCGTTCGGCTCGGGGCTGGCTGCGTCCTCACGGGGCCGGGGCTGCCCGCCAGCCAGGAAGGGACATGGCATAGTCCAGCAGCACATGCCCGGGCTCGGGCACTGCTCTTTCTTAGCAGCCTGATGCTGGGGCCAGTTGGTGTGGGTGCTCGGTGCTGGCAGGATGGGTCCCAGGTGCAGCAGCACAGCCTGGAGGTAAAAAAAGAGCTTCATGAACCACTCTCCAGCCCTGTCCTTTCCCCTTCTCTAGCACCCTGGGGGCCAAACTGCTGCAGAGCTCCTCGGCACCACCATGGGGGCAGTGGGCACAGGCTGCCCAGCCCTGGGGCAAGGGTGCTGGGGTGAAAAGGGGCTTGGTCAGCAGCATAAATCCAGCACAAGGGGTGCAAAGGGGCTTTGTCCGGTAGCGTAAAACTGGAATAGGGGATGCAAAGGGGCTTTGCCTGGTGGCGTAAATCCAGGAAGGCTCTAGAGAAGGGGTCCCAGGGAGCTCAGCTACATGCCAGAGAGCAGGACCTAACCTCCCCGGGCCCTCCCTGGGGAGGCTTTACAGCAGGAAGAAGGAATATCCCGTATCCCCACCCCTCGGAGCCCGTCTGGATTTACACGGCCGAAGGCTTTCGCCGTGGGGCAGGGGACGGTGCTGTCCCCCGGGACAGTTCCCGCGGGGATTTTCCAGGCGTGGGTTAAACGCCACGATGGGCACCCCCCGCCTCCGCTTCGTCCCCCGCTCGCCCCAGCCTGACCTCAATAAATAAGTGATGGCCCCAGCCGGGGGGACACACCGGTGATCCCGCCGACTGCCAGCTCCCCACGGCGGCCCACCCGCTGCCCCCACCCCCGCAGCATCAGCCGGTGGTGTCCTCTCCCGGAAGGGACGCTGGGGACCCCCCAAACCGCAGCTGTCCCCCGTGTCCCGTGCCCTCCTCACCTGTCCCCATGGTGCCACCTGCGAAAGAGACACCCGGCAGCGAGGGGGGGATGGAAAGGCC
>VWZK01000121.1:310221-355290 GCA_013396935.1 Baryphthengus martii | reverse complement strand
CAGGGACCGCGGGGGGGTGGGGGGGTGGTCGGGAGGGACATTTAGGGGATGCTGCTGTTTACTGCGGGGTCAGAGGTGCAGGGGGGAACCTGGCATGTCGCGAGGTGATGGGAACCGCGCTGTCCCGACCTCTAGGTGTCAAAGTTGGCATGGCCGTGTTATCCTGGGGGCTGGGCAGGCGAAGAGGGGGCGTCCCTGGGACTGCAGCCCACGCCGCCCGTTTGGTTTCTGGCCCCGGGTTGTACGACCTGCTCTTGGATGACGCTGGTGGAAAAAACTCAGGGAAAGTTGGGGAATGCATGCAGGGAAGGGGCCGAACTGCATCCAGCCCTGTGGAGCCACAATTCCAGTGGGAGAAGGGACCTGGCAGCCTACAGGCAGAGACACCGGGGCAGCGTGGGGACCGGAGCATCACTTGCCTTGCTCCTCGGGGCCGGCCTGAGAGTCTCCCGTGTCCCTTCTGCTCAGAGTTGCAACCATTTCCCCAAGAATTTGGCGATGGGTGTGTTCTATGGAGGGATTTGCTCTGGAAGACCTTGGAGAAACCTGAGCCTGGCAGCTTCCCAGTGCAGGTCCTGCCTGGCACACAGGCAGGAGGAACCTGTCTGTTACTTGTCCCTCTAGCAGACCCCTGGGATGTGTCTGGGATCCCCGAGAGCCTTGGGATGAGCTGCTGGATCCTGGATGTGTCAGGCTGTTCCGAATGGCAGGAAATGGAGAGGAGCAGCAGTGGGTTTGAGGTGAAATGAGGAAGATTTGGTTTATTATCAGAATGAGACTGCCACTGACCCAGGCAGTGTGCCATTTCCCAGAATGTCCTGGCGACATTTGCTTCTGCTGTGACATAACCCAAATTCTGGTCCTCACCAGAGCCAAAGTCACTTGCCAGCCCTCGCTGATGCGATGTACATTGAGTCACTTGGCCCAGAGATTTTTTTCCAGGGTGAGTTTTTCCCTTGGCCTCATCTGCTGTAAGCCTCAAATCTCCATGGGGCGGTCTGGAAGATGAGCCCAAGTCCACGGGGGATCAGTGGGGCCAAGAACAGTGGGGCATCTCAGACTGGCCAAGACAGCTATACCATCAGGGGCACATCCTGATGACAGAGCTCTGAAGGAATGCCATGGCTGTGGGTCTGCCAGGAGCATTCACAAACTTGTGGCTTCGGGACCATCACAGTGGGGGAAATGGTGGTGGGGAACAACTCAACACACAGGGAGGAGGGGGCTTTGGTGCTTGAGATTCACTGTACCTTCAAAGCCCAATTTCAAGAGTTGCACTGGGCTCAGGTAAAGTGAAGAGAACAGGGGGAGAAATGGCTAGCATGGATGGGGAGCCAAGAATGTGATTTACCCCAGTGCCAGGCCATGCAGGGCTGTGACTACCCTTCCCCCCCCATATCTGCTCCCAGCAACTGTAGCTGCAAGTTTTGGGTGCAGCTCCTGGCTGGTTTGAATTGAAGTGTGATTGAGCACAGCTCCTCGTTAAACACAGGTTAGATCTTCCACCTCTCATTCATAGCTGCTACTATTTATTAGCACATTCAAGAGTCTCATTAAGTGGGAGGTTTAATTACCTGCCAGGTTTGAGCTCCATCTTGTTGAGCTGGGCTGCCCATGGCTTCCAGGTGCTGAGCTGTGTTGCACTATGGCTGGAGATTTCCCTGCTCAGATCCATGGTTGGATTTCACCTCTGTTTGGGGTGGTCTCTCTCCAACTCACGAGTGGCAGATGCTGCAGTGATGCTTGGATGAATCCAGCCACCTCGAGGACAGGGACATGCCAGGCACCAGGGTCTTGGCACATGGGAGAAGGAGTCAGGGCTAGAGTCCTCATTTGTGGGCCTATCCCCTCTTGTCCCCCAGCCAGAGAAGCAAATAACCAGGGATCATTGCTGGCCTAACTTTTCAGTGGTGCCTGGGGTTTAAGTGCTGGCTCTGCTTCTGTGCCAGCCAGGAGGTTTGTGGGCCAGGCTCATCCCCCTGCTTTGCCCCCTGTGTGGGGCAGGGGCTTGTGAGGGTGTGTTTGGTGTAGGGAGGCCTGAGTGCACAGGTAATGCTTTGTTCCAAAGCAGGGAAGTGGGGCATGGTGGGGGCAGCCCAGGAGGCTCAGCACCCCTGGCTGCATCACCTCTAGACTGTCCTCTGCTCAAACTCTGAGCCGGCTCTGGGCATGTATGTAGGAAAACCTCAGCCCCTCCTGACTTTTTGTTTTTCGAGCTCCCAGAGCAGCTGCAGCCCCAGCTACATGGCGACTCATGGATGTGGGGCCCAAAAACCTGTGGCACGCTGAGATTGTGCTTGATGAGCCGAGTGAGGGGAACCGGGGAGGGAGGCAGCCCTGAGCCAAGGGGCTGGGGGCCACAGAGGGGAAGCGGGATATGAGGCTGAAGGCAGAACCGGCAGGAAACCTCTGTCTGCAGTGAGAGGGGGGGTTGGCCGGCAAAGGTAGATTTAGGGAGGCTAAAGCCTGGCGCATTTTCTGTTGTTAACCATGGCTGGACTCACAACGTCACCAAGTGAAAGCCCCAGAGCCCGGAACGAATTTGCAGGAGGAAAAGCAAAAGCAGATTTTCGCAGTGTGGTGAAGGAAAGCAGAGCCTGCGAGGGGTCCTGAGCTTCACTGGGGAAGCAAATCCCACAAATTCCTCGCCTGAAGGAGAGGACTGCGCTGTGAGTTCCCCTCAATACAGCAGCGTGAGCAAGACGGAAATGCATGGTGTGTTTGTGCTGCAAAGGCAGGCTGGGGCCCCTGCTCCTTGGAGCCAGGGAAACTGAGGCAGGGAGCAGTGAGGCAACTTGCTGGGGGGCTCTGGAGCCTTATGCTCATGGGTTTTGCACTGCCATGATGTGGAGCAGTCCCACCACTGCTTCAGACAGCTCCATTCCAGCCAAGGTAATGCTGTTACTTGCAACCCAGTACCCCCTTCATACCTGGCTCCTGGGGAGGCCTGAGCATGACATCCCCCGGGAATTATTTGCCCGTTTAATTACAGCAGCTGCTCAATGTTTCCTCCTGCATTTCCAACCCAAATTACAGGTTGAGAGATGCTTTTGCCCACTTTCCTAGCCATGGCTTTCTCCCTCCCATTTGTGTCGCCACAGACCCCTGCAAAGTCAGTCTCTGCCCTCCACCCTGGTGCCCTCCTGCCCCATGGATGCAGCTGAGCATCAGCCCAGGTGCCGACACACAGCTTGGGGTGACCCCAATGTCTGCAGGAAGGTGCCAGTGTCGGGGGACCGGAGCCCCGGTGCTGGGGTGCAGCGGGTGGCGAGACCCTGGCAGGGAAGGGGTGCTGGGTCCTGGTCCAGGGATGGGCCGCGGGCCCGGAGAGGGGCGGAGGGACTCACGTTTCGCTGACATCACGGCGGGTGCCGGAGCAGCCGGGGGCCAGCAGCCCCGCCGCCGCGGGCACTCTACACCCGCTCCTCCCTCCCGCCTCCTGTCCCCCGAAACCGCCGCTCCCAGGCACCGGCACCTCCGGTAAGTGGCGGCATACAGCGGGGTGGCTCCCAGGGGACCCTTCCGAGTACTCAGCCAGGGTCCCTAGCTCCTGCACCCTCGATTTGGGGAGATAGAAACGAACTTTGCAGTTATCCCTCCCCTTCCCTGGCCCCCCACATCCATCGGGGGTTGGAGCCTTGAGGGAGATACCGCGATAGGGAGGGCTGAGGGGGACTCCGGCACCAGGACCCCCTGCCCCTTTCCACTCTTAGGGGGCTCGGTGGTCTCCGGTAAACGAGTCAAAGCAGTTTGTTATCCGGGCGGCACGAGTGTGTGCGACCTCCATGCTTTGGGCTACCTTAGTCCCGGAGGGAGGGGCGCTGCGGGGTGCAACCGGAGGGGTGCAGCCTGTCCTTCGGTGCTGTTCCCAGGTCAGCTGGGAGGGCAGCTCGGGTCCCCTCCCCAGCCCCACTCACTGGTGTTGGATGTCCCTGGCGTAGGGGACTGCAATTTAGCTCCATCTCAGGTAAGGCAGCCAGGGTGGAACTAGGGTCTGGGGCTATTCACGAAGGGATTCGATTCATTGTCACCCCTATGGGGACAGTTTCCGAGACCCCGTGTGTCCCCCCAAGCAGAGATGGGAAGCCTGGGGCAGGTCATTCCTGTGGCAGGCGTGTAATGCAAACTTGGGATTTGGGGACAGAGAACCTGCTGTGCTGATACAGGCTGGCCACGCTGGGCCTGCTACCAGTCCACTGACTGACCACTTGTGTGCTGAGTTCGCCTATGCACAGCCTCGGTTGCCTGTGTAATAACTGAGGGGGTCACCAAACTTTTGGGGGTGAGGGGGTCTGTGTTTCTTCCCCTGCTCAGGCGACTGGTGCCTAAAAAGAGGGGGTTATAGTGCAGAGAGGGGAGGAGGACAAAAGCTAGGTGTGACCGGGAGCATCCTTCTGGCTCGGCTCTTCTCAGCTAGCTGCATCCAGCATGAAAAGAATCCCTTGTCTGCAGGATGAGCCGCTCCACTGCCCTTGTCTGGATGGTGAGAGAGGAAAAAAAAGGCTCATGACTCCTGCAAAGCTATGGGAAAAAGAAAGGGATGCCTGGCTTGAGAGTAACTTCCTGCGAGGGACAAGGAGAAGGCTACAAAGCAGCTGAGCCATGATGATATAGAGCAGCTTGTCCAGCCCCTGCCAGCCCTGTGGCTCCCCAGGCCATGGTGGGGTCAGAGCAGGTTGGGGTCTGCCTGGTGCACTGCCAGGGAAGAAGGATGAAACCTGGTGGATCTGGGGCCAATAGTCCCATACCACTGGAGGATGCCTAGCATCTTGGGGTAGAAGCTGGCTGGGGAAGGTCATGGTTGCAGGGCTAGGGGTAGAGGACTAGGATAGACCCTTCTCCACACATCATGCAGTGCTGCCATTCAAGGCAAGCCATCTGGGAGCCAGAGGGGTGTGAGACTCTCCCTGCACTGGTAACACACATTCTCCCTCCTCACATACCAGGATGGCTCCTCAGATCTAGCCACGGAGGCCAGAGCAGCGCTGGAGATCCCTGTCCAAGTGATGGTGGGACCAGGTTAGAGAAACTGCCATGAGGATGTCTGAAGCCAAGACCCTGAGTTCCTCTTACCTCATGCTTTCCTTGCTTTCCTTGCACTGGGCTTCACTCCACCCGGGCCAGGCTTTTCCCAGCACCTCTGACTACCTCCAGCGAGGCTGGCAGCGGCTGCTGGAGGAAGGGGAGGGCTGTGCCAAGTGCCGACCAGAGGAGTGCCCAGTACCACGGGGGTGCCTGGCCGGCACAGTGCGGGATGCCTGCGACTGCTGCTGGGAGTGCGCCAACCTGGAGGGACAGATCTGTGACCTGGACAACACCAACCACTTCTATGGCAAGTGTGGGGAGCACCTGGAGTGCCGGCTGGACACGGGGGATCTGCGGCACGGAGAGGTGCCTGAGCCACAATGTGCCTGCCTCTCCCACCTGGCCCTTTGCGGTTCCGATGGCAAAACCTACGCCCAGATCTGCAGATTCCTGGAGGTCGCCCGTGCCCACCCCAATGCCAACCTCACTGTGGCCCATGAGGGACCCTGCGAGTCAGGTAGTGCCCTGGGAGCAGCTGTGCAAGCAGCGGGATGGAGTGTCGTACTTACTGGGAAGGGACAAACAAGGGGGTCTGTCTTAACTGTTTTACTTGGCAGCAAACCCAGTGTCCACAGGGACATGACAGTGCTGGGGGCTGCTCCATATAGTGTCAGATACCCTCTATTGCCCTCACTCTGCTGCTCTGGGACAGCCCTGGCAGATCTGGCACCTGGAAAGGTCTGGGACCAGCTTTGTGAAGTGAGAACAGTATTTATGGGAAGCAAGAAATCCTGCTGGAGTAGATGGGGAAGTTCCAGGGAATTCTTAGCGAATTCTTGGCGGCAGTGCTGGTTTCACGCTGGCCCGGCCCTCCCAAGAAATAAGGCTGCCTCCTGCAAATGGAAACCTGGGTCGGTTTGACTTGGCTGCGTGATTTCCACTTCCCATTTAAAACCTGGCTGGGAGAACAGGCAGTGGTGAGGGGGCCGTGCCCCAGCATGACACTGGTCACCCAGTGCTGTCACCACAGCCTGAGGGGTGTCAAGCTTGACTTTATTTTCTGTAGATCATCACGATCACTACACCTTGAGTTTTTCCCCCGGGTATATTTTGGGGTGAAGGCCATCCTTTGACCTTTGGCTTTGGGCCAGATCCTGGAGCAGATATGGGTGGGAGAGGTAGTCTTCATTCCATCCCTCCAGGGAAGGGATGTGGGACCTGGAGGTACTGGCTCCGTACAGCATCCAGGGACCTGCTGGCTCCCTTAATTGTTGACATGAGCCCTTGCCAGAGAAGAGGCCTCATTCAGCTGGAAGCTCATCCACTTCATCCCTCCCCGCTGGCCTGGGGCTGGATGAGTGCCTCTCAGCCTTTCCCTTGCAAGAGAAGCATACTCTGATTGTGCAGGAGAGCTTTGCTTTGTAGCACTGCTATTATTGAATGGTTCATGTCACCTGTGCCCCTGAGCATCACTTTGCAGATGGGGAAAATGAGGCCAGGAGTTATGGCAACCGTCCATGGGCTGGGGAGGCTGGGAGGGAAGCCCTCAGTTCCAGCTTCAAGGAGGATCCGTGTTCTAGGGCAAGGTGAAGATCTGCCATGGGTAGGAGAGGAGAAGGGCATGGGAAGCATCCCAACATCAATACATGAGCCGAATGTGGCCACTCTAGAGAGAACCAGTCCAGGAGAGCCCATGGGACCTGCCAAAGGCACCTTCTGAGCCCACCCTGCTCTCCTGTCCTCCCTCCCCAGAGCCCAAGATCATCTCTCCTCCCTATGATACATGGAACATCACCGGGCAGGACGTCATCTTTGGCTGTGAGGTCTTTGCCTACCCTATGGCATCCATTGAGTGGAGGAAGGATGGCACAGAGATGTTGCTACCTGGAGATGACCCCCACATATCTGTCCAGGTGAGTGATGTGCCTAGAGCATTGGATGTGGTCTCACTGTGATCCAGTCCTTCCTGGAGCTTGTGGGCAACTAGACCTGAGGGTGATCATCCTCTGCGGGTAGTGAAGCATAGCTGCCTGGGCATGAAAAGGGGTGACTCAAGTCTACACATCCTGAGGAGTGACTGAGCCAGGGATGGTGGCTTGGTGGTAGGAGCTATCAACGTCTCTCTCATCTGCAGTTTTCTCTAGTAGTTTTTGAACTTGTGAATATTTTTTAGGAGCTAGAGAGTCCTGCAACAGCAAGTTTCCCTCTTCCCTGCCCTTGCTTTGCTCTGCCTGATGGCTTCACTCACAGCCCCGCTGGCAGGGCTGGAGGAGAGGACCTCTCGAGGCATTTTCCAGTCTGGGTTATCCTCTGGTTCCACCATCAGACTCAGGCAGTCCCTTCCCTTTTCTACCCATTGCTCTGAGTAGGGCTCCGGTCACAGAGCTGCAGGCCCAGGGGTCAGCATCCTGTCTGTGGCCAGCCCCAAATATAGTGCCCAGCAGGGTGTGCCCAGCTATTAGAGGGTGTGGTCAGAGGCACAGGGCCATGCACCGCAGACAGTCACTGGTGGGGAAGAAGCGATGGAGGAATGGAGGGAGGGAGCTAGCGGAGCAGGTGGGACCCGGCACCATTGTGGGGTGACGTGCTTGTCCCCTTCCATCTTTCTGCCTTTCACACCACCCCATAGTCTGTCACAGGGTCTGGTTGAGGACCTTCGTCCCAAGCAAGGCTACTCTGCCTAGCTGGAGGAGACTCAGCTGTTCTCCACCCTTGGCAACCACACCATAATAGCAGCCTGCAAACACAGCTGCAGCCCAGCTGGGTCAGGAAAAGGCTATTTCTTGCTGGGGACAAACAGAAAATAGTATGGTTGGTGCTCTAGTAATCCTGGGACCTTGCTGCCTGCCAAAACAGGCTACTCAGGGCTTCTCTGGTCTGTCCTGGGCTCACTGTGCCTGTGGCACAGATGGCCCTTGCTTCTGCCACCCTGCCGAGAATCCGTGCTGGCATCCTTCTGCTGTTTAGGGACCACGGTGGCACTGGGGATGCAGCTGGGAGTCTGGGTATATCTGCAGGGTTCTGCTGAAAGCAGGGCTCCCAGGCTCTCTTGAAGGCAAGAAGATGCCCGTTCATGTCACCTCCCCTGGCTAGTGGGAAATGCATCCAGGGGATTTGAGCCTGCCCTCAGTGTGGTACTTAGGGGGGGGGGGCAAAGAATTTCCCTGGGCTTATGTCCCACTTCCCAGCCATCACAGGCCCATGTAGAGCTTTCCCAGCCCCTGCACTAACTGAAATCCCCCTCTCTTGTAGTTCAGAGGTGGCCCCCAGAAATATGAAGTGACGGGCTGGCTCCAGATCCAGCGTGTGCGGGTGACAGACGAAGGCACCTACCGCTGCTTTGCCAGGAACAGGGTCGGGGAGGTGGTGGCGTTAGCCAGCCTCACCGTCTTCACACCAGGTGGGCACCACATCCTTATCCCTGCACTCTCACTGGGACAAAGGAGGGCAAATAGTCAGGGTGCACTGGTATGGTGGGAGCTGCTAGAGCATAGAGATGCCCCACCAAGCTGCCGTGCATAGGTTGGGTTTCATCCTGGTGGGGAAGGGGACAGGCACTGAGGTGAGTCGATGTCACATTGTCCCCACACTGCCGTTTCAGACCAGCTCAACCTGACAGGCTTTTCCCTGCCGAAGGCCCGCACGACTCCCGAGGACTATGGGGAGAGCGAGGAGGACTATTACTAGCCTGAAGATGTCTGGCTGCAGAGATCGCCTTGCTCATGGTGGCCGTCCCTGGGGGTCAGGAACATCTCTGGAGCAAGCACCCTTCAGCCCAAAACTCCTCTGAACAGTCCTGGCACAACAGCCTCTTTTTGGGGTGGGGAACAGAATGACACATCTCTTTGCTAAGGTGCTCGGGAAGGGGACACTGGATTGTTGAAGATGCGAAGCTGGGACCAGGGGCAGTGACTCCTGGGGTGGCTCTGTCCTCTGGCACAGAGTGAGGATGTGGTGGCAGGTGGGACTCTATGGGGACAGCCATGCCATATCTGATGAGGACTTGGTGCTGGGGGTGGAGGCAGCATCTCTAGGAGAGGGAGGCCAGGGTGCAGACATCTCTGCCCTCTGCAGAGCATTTTGGAGAAGCCAGAGCGGGGCTGGGACCTGGCTGTGACACCCAGTGCATCATCCCCAGGGCTGATCTGCATCCCAGAAGCACAGGGACAGCCAGGCTTCTCCCCAGGTCCTCGGGAACCTGCTGCCAAAGCATCCTTTTCCTGTTTTGTTTTTAACCAGAAAAGTAGTGATTTGAGGAAACCAGATGCTTGTGGTTTTCAGCCCTGTCTTTTCTGTGGCCCAACTGCCCATGTGGTCAGAAACACTCTGGCCTTTCTCCAATGACTTTGTGCTTTCCCTTCCACGCAGCTCTTTACTTTTCCATTTCAGTTAATATTAGTTAAAATATACATGAAGGTCAAAGCCAATACAGACCAGTTGCCTGTTCTGCATCCACAAGGATTATTCTGGAGGTACTGGAGGGTGAAAACATGGTACATGCTGCCTGGTCCATTGTGGGTGTACTTGCATCGAGGAGCCCTCCTGCGCATCCTGGTGCTCACAGCTGGTGTGGGTCCTGCCCCTCTTACCCCACCATGGGGATGGGGGTCCCCAGAAGACCATCCGTTCTGCAGTGGGGATGCATCAAACTGGCTCATTATATACCCATCAGTCCAGATCCCATCCCACCTCTGCCCATCTTCATCTCAGGATCCTGTGCCCGCAGCCCTGCCAGCATGGAGTGGGCAGAGCAGCTCTGTGCCTGGCTGGGGAAGAGCAAGGAGGCTCCCGTTTCCACTGAAAATGCTCCATTTAAAAACAAACCAACTCACCTGCCCCCCAGAGCTGGTGATTTAGAGCAAACTGTCATTTTGGGCAAGTATGAGAAGGAAGCTCAGAGCTATACTCAAAGAGGGCTGGTCCCCTGACCAGGAGGGCTACCCCTTCCCACAGACATCCTGGGGCTGAGCTCACACTCAAGGGGTGCTTTGCCCCACCAGTCTACCAGCCTTTACATGACTTCTGGGACTCAAAACCTCCCCATGGACCAAACTGCTCCCAGTCACTCAATCCCATCTCCAGGGAGGTCTGGACCTGTGGCAGGAAGCCAGTCCCCGGGAGGAAGGAGTTGGCCAGTCCCCAGGCAGGAGCAGGCGGGATGTGACAAGGCCAGCAGCATGGGAGCCGTGCTGCTCTCCTTCCCTTGTTTTTTCTCTTCTTTACTGTTCCTCCTCTTTCTCTCGAGATCTGGCTCAGGCAATGCAATTACAGCATCAAAACCTGAACAAGCAAATAAAAGGGATTTTGTCTGGAGTTGGCAGCAGAGCAAAATTCCTGAAGACGGTGAGACTGGGCCAGCCCTGGTCCGTGTGCAGCAGCCTAAAGGGGCACAGCCCCATTGCTGCCCTGTCTGCTGGGCTGCCTCTCCTTTCTGGCAGCAAACCCCTTCTCGGCTGCCGATATGCAAAAGCTACCCATGCCTCAGTTTCTCCTTCCGTCTAACAGCATACTAGCACCCTCCTGGAGCTGCTACATCAGCATTGGAGGGTGTTCAGGAGGCGCCAGGTACAGAAACATGACATTGGCTTTTATTTTGGGTTCTTTTGGGTGCAAAACCTGCTTTTGGAGAAGCCAAGGCATTTTCACCCAACCTGATCCCTTCCCCACTTCGTACACAAATTGTTTGGTGGAACTGGGCCATGCTCAGCTTGAGGCTGCTACCGGGAAACCTGAGAGTGTCCCAGAGGTTCAGCAGGCAAGAGCTGCTCACTGGGCTCCCTGACGGTGTCCAGGGCTGGCCCCTGGCCAGGGCTACCATGCCAACCCTCCCCAGGGCCAGGCCCCCCCTGCCCGCCTTGCCTGTGTCGGCACAAATCCAGGTTGCACCGGGTGCAGGCACAGCTCTTAGCTGAGGAGGTAGGTGGATGTGTCAGACGCCCATCCCTGGCTCTCCATGTGTTCTGTGGGACAATGCCCTGCCTAGGCATGGGTGGGCATCTGCATTTTGATCTCAGTCCTTGCCCCCCTCAGCTCCACAGCTGGTCCCTGTCGTACCCCATGGGTACCTGGCAGACGATACTGTCAACTCTCACTCCTGCCCTGCAGGGAGGGCAACATGGTGGCTAAGAGAGGGAGGAGCCTGAACAAGAGCTCTTGGCCAAAATTAACCAAACTGGGGGCCGTGTCTCCCAGTTTCCATGTATCCCAGTGTGGGAGAGAGCTGAGTTGCAGGCTGGCATCTTGGACAGTATCAGGGTTCCACTTCCCTTGAAATGAGGGGCAGCAGAGCAGTCCCAAGGGAACAGAGGTGGCTGTTGTCCCCCACCCCAGCTCCCAGTCTTGCCATTTCCAGACACTTAAAAATTAAAGGAGCCAATATTGCTGCACAGCTGGAATCGGTCACTGCCACAGAGCTTAATTGAGGTTATTTGTTGGCTCTAAAAATGTTTGGTCAGCTCTCCCGCTTGCTGCTTGGATGTTCTTGCAGCCTCTGCCGCAAGGAGGGGGTCCCCCTAGGCTCTGCAGATGTTCTTTTCAGCTCAGAGCACTTGGAGAATCTCGGGGACCTGGCCAAACTTTGGGACAGAGCGCGCCTTGATGGCACGCCGCACCAAATCCCTTTGATGGACAATTTTTAGGGCAGTTGCTTTCCAGGGGCAGTGGGGGTGGAGTGGGCCAAGTTTGCAGCTCCTGCCAGCCCAGCTGCCTGCACTCAGAGCAGCAGCTCGGTCCAGATGTTGGGCTGACATCAGGGATGGGGTCAGCTGGACCGGGAAGCACTAACGTGGCCATCAACCTGGGGGCACGAACCAGCCCCAGAACCTCTGTGCTGCCTGGAGTGAGTGGAGTACCCCAGGTGCTGGAAGTCACTGGGAGGCTGCAGACAAAGAAAAGGGGGGCTCGTCCTGCCAGAACAAGAAAGACTGAAAATAAATGATAATAGAGCCAAAACTGTGCCGTTAAAACCTCACTGGACTCCAGTACCCAGGGGCTGCACACAGGGCTGGCACTACTCTGCCACCATCAAGCGTTTCAGCCACTCCCACTGTGTACTCACAGCTCTGGGTTCTAGGAGGGAAATTCAGGTAAACGTGTGTCATCCCCCCCTAGATAGCTGCTTTCTGTCACAAACATGCGGTTTGTGTCACACTCAGACCTTGCATCAGGCTGCTACTGGGATTGCACCTCTTCCCACTGCTCCAGCCTTATCCAGCTTCCCAGACCACTCCAGGGACCACCATGGGCTGGTAGGTCATGAAGACTCCTCCTCTGGGGAGAAACAACCCCATGCATCAACACAGATTAGGGGTAGACCTGCTGGAAAGCAGCCCTGAGGAGAAGGATCTTGGAGTCCTGGTAGACAATAAGTTAATCATGACCCAGCAATGTGCCCTTGTTGCCAAGAAGATCAGTGGTATCCTGGGGGGCATTAAGAAGAGTATGGCCAGTAGGTCAAGAGAAGTCCTCCTCCCCCTCTATTCTGCCGTGGTGCGGCCACATCTGAAATGTGTCCAGTTTTGGGCTCCCCAGTTCAAGAGAAGTGGGGAACTTTCTCCAGGAGAAAGTCCAGTGGAAGGCAGCAAAGGTGATTGGCAAACTGGAGCACCTCTCTTACGAGGAAAGGTTGAGAGAGCTAGGACTGTTTAGCCTGGAGAAGACTGAGAGGAGACCTTATCAATGCCTGGGCCTGGGCAGGAGGCACATCTGCTCCCCCACCTCAAAGTCCAGATTTGGGCCACGGGCATGATTAGCCGCTAAACAGTGCCATCTCCTGGCAAACGGACTGGCCACGCTGAGCCCTGCCGCCGCGCTGGGTGGCCGACGAAGGCACATCGGGCCTTGGGCACCCCTGGAACACCCCGATCCCCCAAATCCAGCCCTGCCCACTCCATGCTCTTCCCCTGCCCCTGGCAGCAGCTCTGCCTTTCTGGGAGGGGTGATGCCATCCCAAGGGACGCGGCTACTAAACTGTCCCTCGAGGTGATCGCAGGAGCCAGAGCATCCTCTTGACAGTGGTTTTAGGTGGTTACGGCAGGCACAGCTGGGATGGGGCAGAGCTTGGAGATATTCAGCTACTGTCCTTGGGTCTGTGCTTTAAACCAGGGCTGCAAAATGTTCAAGCTCCCTTGTGGACACCCTGCTGGTCCCCCCATGCACTGTGAGCATCTTCCATGGGAGATTGATGGCTTCTGACATGGGTCTCGACCAGCCTGAGCTGGATGCTGGTCACACCTGGATGGAAGCTTGCAGTGCTGTAACTTCGCTCTGCTAATGGGTAAACTGAGGCACAGAGCAACCAGGTGTGGGGAACTCAACCAGGGAGCCAGGGAGCCAAGCAGGGCAGAGCGGCCGGTTATACCCAGAAATTCTGTCCCCAACTCGTCCCCATCCCTGGAGGCAGTGGCATTTTCCCTAGTGCCCTCTAAACAGGACCTCTTCACTCTGCTGTGCTGGCTCAGGGAGAAAATAAAAAGAGTAAGACCGCTTCCCTGCCTCCACCCAGCATTTACACCATCTGATAAACAAAATGGAAATAAATCCTCCTGCATTTGCAGCAAATAGGTCTCCATGGGGGGTTGCTTTCAATAATTCAAATGCTGTTGCAGAGCAGAGCCCATGCCAATGGATTTTAATAAACACAGCAGTAATGTGACATGCAATTTATTATTAAGCTTAAAACAGGAAGCAAAGAATTTAATAAAAGCACCAGGTTCCCCATATCAGTCACAGCAAGCGGCGGGGTGCTAGCTGTGGGGGGAGGCTGTCCAAGCCAGCTGCAGGGGCACACAGAGCTGGGTTCGCTTTGCCACGTGCCCTCCAAGATGGGACCAGAGGGACCCTGGGCAGGGCATGAAGATGTGAGCCAGAGTAGGGGGAAATGGGGACTATTACACAGACCGGGTAAGGCATGGAATGCTGCCTGCTGTTTGTCTCCTGCCTGCTACACCCCCTGTTGCTGCCGCCCAGCAACCCAGGGCAGTTTTGGTAGATCTCTGCCCTGGTAACACAGCCTGCTTGCAAGGGCAGGTTAAAGCCTTAGATTTAGTCCCTCGCCCCCAAGATTTCTTTACCCACATCCCTTCCTAACTCAGCTCCACCTAGGCAGCACTGCCCTGCTCCACCCTTGCAAGCCCCAGGACTGACTTTAAAAGCAGGCAGAGGAAGCACCTGTGCCTCCTGGAGACAGTATGGCTGTGCGAGGTAAGGTGTTGCAAGGTGTGGGGGACAGGAGCTAGTGGTTGGCACTATAGCAGCAAGGGCTACATGGCTGTCCCTTCAAGCCATGGGATTGCTCAAGGGCAGGTGAAAAGCAGGAACTCTGTGAGGAGGTTGCTCAGATGAGAATTGAAGGTGGGTGTGAGGTAGATGGTCTAGCTACCTCTAGAGGCACCTCTGTGCACAGATCAAGGGTGAAGGAGATGGCAGCATACTACATTTATCACTTAGCAGGGAGTTGGGCACTCAGTTGGGCTTCTCTGGGCACTTGAATGCTGACACTTCCCCTAGGGATGTGACTTTTTTGATTCCTCTCCTTGGTCTCACATCCTAGTAGCACCTTTTCTGTTTGGGAAGGGTCCTGGTAAACCCCAGTACCCACTCATGCAGAAACCAGCAGAGCAGCTGGAAGAAAGGTGAGAAGGTGCAGGGATTGTTTATGCTGTTTTCCCATGGAAATAGGGTTTGTATAACTGCCCTGTGCTCTAGCTTGGGGGAATGGCCTCAAGAAGAGGCTGTTTCCTGGATGCAAACTTTGCTCCTGCTATGTTAGACAACAGGGAGTACCTTCCTCACCAAGGCAGTGGGAGATGTGAAACTGTCCTGGTCCAGCCAAATGACAGCTCAGGCCTGAGCCAGGGGCTCCAGGGCACCTGCAGTTCCTTCCAGCAGAGCCAGCAGCCTCCTATCCTAAGGAGGCCTTTCCAGCCAGATAAAGCCACGCAGGCAGCCTCCGTCCTCCAGCTTGGATGAAGTGCTGGCATGCATAGGACAGCTTTCGTGGCTCTTTAGCTAGTGTTGACAGCAGAGGTCTCATGCTGGGCTTGATGCTGGATAACCTCCTCCGGCTTCTTCCAGTACCAGTGCCTGGTAGAGCCTGTAAAAGTCTTTAACTTGATAATGCTTTTTTTAATCAGCTGTGTTTACTGAAAGCTCCACTATCTCTGGCTTTAAAAGCCCAAGGGCTGCTGATGTGACTCTGTGGGCGTGTCCACTAATGAGGCCATGAGTGTGATGTTTAATGTGGATCTGACCAAGGGATGTGGTGTCTTGCCTCTGCCCTTAAGGTAGCGATCCACATGCAGGGCCATCAGGAATGGCACCAATCCAAGGAGGGCGTGGAGGGCCCTCATGTGGAGTGGAGTCTTCTGGCAATGCAGGTGGCTTTTTGACCTTCATCTGTGGTCAGCTTGGGGAAAGATCTGCCCTAGGTGGTATGTGGGGGTGGTATGGGTTTGATCTTTATATCTCAGCTCATGTGCTCCTCTAATGTCATGGGTCTTTTCCCTGTTCCCAGCACTGCTCCCCTCGAACTGGGCTTTCTCCTGTGCATGTGGCCTGATTTCACAGGGAAAGGGGGATGAGCTTCAGCAGGCGAATAACCGCTCCCAGAGCGCAACCTGCAGGGAGCACAGGTACCCTTCAGAGAGTGTCTGAAGTGGGTTATCTGGGAATCAAGGAGCTGCTCAGCAGGGACCTGCCTTATCGGAGTGCTGGTTGCTGTCTCTCCTCGCAGCCCTTTCTGCCTCGGGGCTGCTCTCTGTCACTTCTCTGTTCTGTAACAGCCGGAGGCAGTCGGAAATGGGAGCTCCTGTGCCTGCTCCCTGCTGGAGCACACAGTTTCGGAAGTAGGGGAGTATCTGGCTTGCAATTACTGCGCCTTTGGCTTGGCAGGCCTAAAAGTGTGAGTGATGGGCTCTCTGCAGAGCAGTCCCTGAGCCCTGGTGGGCTGGGGAGTGCTTTGACCCATCAGCAGCCTCTCCAGCCACCTGGGCTCAGCTGGTTTGGGAATGCAGGAGGGGAGCATGGGGCAGCAACTTTGAGTGACTAGTGAGAGCCCCAAAAATTCACCAGGCTGGATGTCCACGTCCAAAGCACAGCCTGAGCCCTCGCCTTTAATAAGCTCCATTTCTGAGGCAGAAGCCGTGGGAGGGTCATGTCTCCCATTCCCATCCACCTTTCCTGCTATGCAGCTGTGTGTTGCTGTATGTGGTGCAGGGCCAGGGCAGCTGTTCAGCATCTCTCCAGGGCATCTGCTGGAACCAGTCCTTCCTTGCCAGGAGAGCTCAGGTAGGGAGAAAAACACAGGAAAAAGAAGCACCTGTTATTGTATCTTTGCTAGGGTCGGTGGGACCAAGAGGGTCTTGGGAGCTCTGATCTGTATGTTCTGCATAGTACAGCTGCAGTCAGTAAGCAGCTTGAAGCCTCCATATCTGTAGATAACAAGCCATCAGCCACTGGGCTACTGTGGTTGCAGGATGGGTGTGGCAGTTCCCTCATGCTTTCCGTAAGCATTTTGGAAGGAAGGATGCTGCCCATTCTGCTGAAGAAGGAGCCAGAAACAAATGCTGCTGATTTCTAGCTCAACAGTGCTTACTTTAAGCATGGGGATTGGGATGAAAGCACTGAGCATATCAGGATGAGATCCTCGGGAGTTGTCCTAAACTCCCACTGCCTGCTTGCCCTGGGGAAGGAAGGGTTAAGCTGCAGGTCTCAGAAAAGCAAGTGCTCTTGGAAAAACCCAGCCAAGCTACCCAAGTGCTGGCCTCCCCTCTGCCCCTACCCTTATCCATCTTTCTTATCTGCCATGGGCAAGAACAGGGCATTTCTCCTCCTCAGGCTGACGAGGACCAGAGCTGGCAACAGGCGGAAGCCAGTGCTGACTGCACACAGGGTTTGGGGAGGCCGTGACCATGGCTTCTGACTGCAGGGTGGCCTCTGTAGCTGTAAATCAGAGATGTGGAGGTGTGGTATGGCCCACCATGGGGCTGAGCCCACTGAGGGTGTCTCATATGCTGGAGTATCTCATTCCCATAGTACGCATCAAATGAGCTGCTGGGTCTTAACCCCTCTGGGGAGCAGGACTCACATTGCAGGGGATGGCAGCTCTGCAAGGCCTGACATTGTTATCTGAGGGCATGGCAGCCTGCTTTGGGGTGGCATCATGCAGTCAGGAAAGCTGGGACTCAGCTCTGCCTGTGCTGGGGGTGCAGATGGAATGGGGTGGGGTTATCCAGGCAGCCCTAGCCAGGGTGTTTCACTCAGTGATGGCTGCAGGGTGAGTGAGGTGCCAGGGCATCTCTGGCAGTGCAGCGAGCTCTGCCGACACGAGGCAGGCTTGGATGGGCTGTTTAATTAAATGTGAAGGGCTCTTGCACTTCAGAAGCTGCAGCCTTCACCACAGCCTGAGCGACTTTGGGAAAGAGGCCTTTTATTAAAAGAGAGAGAGAGATACTCTGGCTCTGCCAGGCAGCCATCAAACAGCACGTTTAATTGTCTCTGCTTGTTTAGCTGTCACATGGGGAGGGATGCTCAGCCTTCCTAATATGTCCTCCCTGGCAGGCACACATGCTGCCTGCAACTCGGGTGCTCCCACTGTCTTCCAGAAAGGCTGACCAGGAGGAGGTGGGAGATGAGCCTCCATCCAAGAAGAGCACTGGGGGCTTGCCAGGGACTTTTCAGAGCCCTGGCTTGCTCAGTGCACTGATGGCCCAGCCTGGGGCTGAGCACTGGGGTTTAAGAGAGCTTGGGAAAACAGCTGGGGAGATGGGAACCTCCTGGGGTCGTGGGAGCCATCTGGGAGGCAGGGGGTAACTAAATGGCATCTTAAAAGTATCTTCTCGTTTATTCCCATGGTATAAATGAGACAGAAAAATTCTGTCTCTGAAGACACTATCCTACCCTGGTGGCAATGTGGCAGCCTCAGCGTATAAGCCACGGGATGAGCTGGCAGTGGGTTAGGGTAATTGTGCTGCTCCTCCTTTCTAGGAGTGCAAGTCCCTGGAAATATCTTCTGGGCTCTGCATCATCCCAGCAGCAGGGAGCCGGCCTGTTCAGGGTGCACATGGAGGGAGAAGGGACCTCTGGGTGCCTTTCCTTTAAATCTCCTGGGTGAGATGGAGGAATTAAACTTTGGTACATCTGCGGGTACTGAGCCCATTGTCCTGGGGGAGAGGTTATTTGGTTAAGTGAGAGATGTCCCTGGGAGAAGTTGCAGCCTTTCCCTTGGATGTGCAAGAGCAGCCATGACAAAGCTGGCCATTTGAAGAGAGGGAAGAAGAAAAAAATCAAGAGGGGGAGGAAATACAGGCTTTTATCAAAACCTCCTACTTCAAAGTTGTCCAGCTGAAGTGCTCCCCTTTGGTTTAATTTGAAGTGATGTTTCCTTCAGCAACTGCGGCTAAATGGTATCAAACAAGGCTGAAACAGCCGGAAAGCCTGGAAAGGAAAGGCACTGTTTGGGAATGGCTTGAAACAGACGTTCCCATTTGGGGTCATCTGTGAAAGCTTTTCCATGGAGATGAAAACTGCCAATGCTTGCGTTTCTCATCCTTCAGCTCATGGCATGGCATAAAATCCGAACCCTTTTGGGAATTAGAATGGGGGTAGTTTCCCATCCTGGGTACCTAGGGGCAGCTTTACCTCTCTGAACTGGCTGCAATGTCTGTGCTTGTGAGCAAAGGTAAGGCAGGAGGTGGAGACCCAATTGCTGTTGTGCCCCAAGGAGCCAGCACATCTTCCAGGCTTGTGGTTCCCAGCCTGCAGCCCCCTGAAGCCAGATGCTGAGCACTGCTTTGGCAGCTCCTCTGCTCAGGTGAGAGCTAAACCAGACTGCGGAGAGCACTAGGGGAAGGGACATGAATCCATCTTCTTGACAAATCCCTTGAAACCCTCCTGGAGTGGAAAAGGCCAGTGCCTGGGGAATTCCTGGGGGGAGGCAGCTGGGAAAATCAGCAACAGCAGGGCACATGCTCCCCTGTCACAGCATCCCTTAACTACCAAAAAACTGCTTGGGAGGAAAAGCAGCTGTCTTTTTCTGGGAGAGCTTGAAGTGCTCCTGCTGATGCTGGCATAGGAACTGATTTTTCCCCACCTGGCTGGAAGATGGAGAGAAGTTGTTTGAAGACATCTATGTCCTGTCCCTGCTGGGGGCAGTGAGGCTGGGTGCCTTCTGGGCAGTGGGTCTGGTCACTGGAAGGACAAAGGTAGTCAAAACAGCCCAGGGATTCTGAAAGCTTCTCTGGAGAGGGACATGTCCTGGGAACCAAAGATCATGGTCATCTCTTTCACCTCCAGTGGTCAAAGCAAGGTTTCAATGGCAGTGATCGTGTCAACACTAAAGCCACTGGCCGGGGAGGAAAATGAAGGACAAGTCACCTGTCACTGCACATGGAGGAGGGATGCTTAGAGTTGCTTGTCTGCTGGGAACTGCTCATGACAATGCCTCTAAACCTTCTTCCAGCCAAAAGACCCAACTGTTGTTCTAGCCAGAGGCTGCTTTATGGAATGGGATTTCAGAGACCTGTGATGGTCACAGAGCTTAGACCCTGTTCTCTGATTTTATTCGGTCAGATACCAAGAGGATGGTGCTCAAATACATGCTTGTGTTTGCAGTGATGGGGGCTTCTGTGGTTCAGAAGACATCTGACCATGTGCTCTTTCTCATGTTTTCTTTGATGTTTGCAGAAAGGTCTCTGCCAATCTTATGTGAAGTCCTGAAGCTGCATGAAGAGGAAAGGATGAAAAAAAAAATTCTCCCATAAGAATGGGTCAAAAAGGAGCTGTAACTTCTCTTCTCCCAGTGCTGCAACCCCACATCCCCTGCAGCAGATCCATTCCAGCGCTGGTAGGGTTGCTGCTTTCTCAACTCTCCCCCCTCCTCTGCCTTCCCCCAGCTCTGCTCCGAATGCTCTCAGCTGCTCTAGGATGATACAGGCAGGCGCAAAGTTCATGGGAGCCATACCTGTGCTTTGTCTTCATCTGTCACCCCTCCTGACAGTCAGATCCATCTTAAACTGGGAGCGAGAAGGGAAGAGAGGGAAGCAATAATTAACCTCTGCGCAGGCTGCTCCTGAAATGCTGCAGTCTGGTGATGCACGAGGAGATGTCCCTGACACTTTTATTGCTACTCCAGCACCGTGCTGCATCTATAGGAGGTGATTTGGCTGGGCTGGGATACCTGAGACTTTCATTATGGTTGAAGAGCTGCTGGCACCTGCAGCCCCTCCCTGCCAGATGCATTAGTGAGGGCTCCCCACCACCGTTGCCTGTGGAGCTGGGGGTAAAGCTCATTTGGGGCATTTGCAGACAGGCTGGGTTGGGGGTTTCATGGTGTAGTCCTTGGAGAAGGGTACATTTTAGGGGCTGAAGTTGTCTCTGGTGTGGGTGGAATACAGGTGTGCAGGAGCAGAGCTGGTAGGGTGGTCCAGGATGGGTAGTCCCAATCCCAGGGTGAGCTGCCAGGATGTGCCTGAGTTCTAGGGCAGGAGCTCGGGTGTCGTGGAGGTTGAGCTCCCGTTGTCTGCAACAGATCCTTGGTGGCAACCTTATCCTGGACTGAAAAGTTTCCTTGATGGGGATGTGAAATGGGGAGAGAACCTGTGGGCTTTTGGGCTGCCTTGTGATAGTATGCTGGACTATAATGCTATCTTGGTAAGGAATGATGCTGAACATCCCCCTGGGCCCCTGCAGCCCCCTGCCCTGGACACCTGTAGGTCCATGTGCTGACACCCACAGCCACCCTTCAGGGAGGCTGGGACAGCAGTGACACTGCACAACTGAGCAAGTCAGTTATGCACCTGCTTGCTTGGGAACTGGTAGCAAAGGAGCCCAGTGATTAAAGCAGCGTTAATGACCAAGCTCCATGAAATGCAAAGGCAACATTTTTTTCTTGTGAACCCAATGGAGCCCAGGGACAAACACAACCTGACTCTGCACGGAACTCAGGGAAAAGCCATCCAAGGATGGTGTCTGGCTTGGTTGACTGCTCCTCAGCTCTTCTGCAGAATAGCTAGGCCATCAATTAGAGCAGCAACTGAGTTTCATTACATGCCAATGCCCGTTCAGCAGATGTTGCAGCCTCATCTCATATGAGTGAGAAAAAATCAATGCCAAAAGCACTTGGCATCCAAAACCTGGGATGTGCTAAACCAAAGTGGCTCATGGTGAGGCTTGTGATATATTAAACTCTTGGTCCTCCATGTGGGTGTATAGAGGCTGGGGAAGGATAGGGCAGCACAGTTCCAGAGCTGGGGACAGGGTGTAAGGCCAGATTCTGGTGTGGGATGTGCAGTTTTGCAGTGCTTTCCTTGCTGTGTCCTGCATATGGAAGATCATCTGTCAGGGAAGCGGTGGAGAAAGGACTGCTTGATTTGTGTCTTTGGTATAGCGCCAAGATGTCATGTTTGCCCATGAAATGGGTTAGAGCAGCTCTTCCTCCCAAAAATAGTCCCAAGCAACCAGGACTATGAATGGTCAGAAGCCTGGCATGAGGTCCCACTGCTGTTCCCAGGGTCTGCAGTAAGGGGTGGCCATCCAAAGGCTGTGAGCTTCCTGGGATGGAGGGTCAATGCCATCTCCTGGAAGGAAGGATGGAGGTGCTACTAGAGCTGGCACAGGGAAGAGCCATGGTGGGGTTTCAGGCCAGAGGAAATGGCTTGTAGGGTCTGGTGGATTGAGCAAATCAAAATGAGTGTGAGGGCACTTAGTCACTTAGTGAGGGGGAATCACCAAGTGCTGAAGGACTGGCTCATAAAACTGAGAAAGGGAAAATGTGAAACTGGACCTAAGTTCAAACCAAGACAATAACTATCTAAAAATCACATCTATTTTTATTTTCTAGTCATTTTAGCAGTTAAAGGGTCTGAAATAAGCCCATCCACCAAGGTCAGAGATGGCTTAGCTTAGTTCTTGTTGTCTGCAGAGCAAACTGGGATCACTATGACCTGTCTTTTTGTCATAGTGATGCTTTAAGCAAACCCAAGTTACAGCTGTCAGTGTTTGGAGGCAGGCTGATAGGGCTGGCCCGGGTACTTTCAGAGGCAACTGCAAAGGATCCTGGCATCTCTCCTAGCTTTCAATTCACTAGTTGCAGTCTGGGTCCTGGCATGTCCTGGCACCCATGTCTTAGGAGCTGTCAGTCCCATCGGTGTCCCCAGTATGTTTCTAAGGTGTCTGTGAAAAGCCATCAAGAAAGGCAGAGGTGACTTCTGCACAGGCCAGAATCTGGGACAAATTCCTAGCCGGCAACAGTCTCAGCTTTAAAGAAAACAGCAGGAAAGAAGCTGTTGCTTGTATCAGTTGGAATGATCAGGGGAAACTGAGACACAGAGAATGAGACTTAGTTTTCCCAGCGGAGGTGGGGACCTGGTAGTAAGCCCAGAGATTGCTCAGTCTTGTACAGTTTCCCTCTTCTAGCTACAAAAGCACCCACTGGGAACAGATCAGTAGACTGAAGAAAATCAGCCCCAAACCCTCAAGCTCTACCTTCAAGGAGTAGTTTGCCAGGGCTGGAGGGAGAAAATGCTCCTGAACACCTGAAATGTCCAAACAGGCTGCAGATGAGGCCATGCTCAAGTGCTGCCAGCTCCCTGGCTTTTGAGCGGTGGTAAGACTCGGCTTTTTTTTCTGCACAGATGGGGGTTTAATCAGGCACAGTTTAAGCACATGGGTGTTCAGCACTAATCCAATTTCCCTCCATTCATTAGGGTGGTTATTCATCACTCAGGAATGATGAAAGGCTTTGAGTTCGAGTAGTTGCTGGAGAGTGGCAGCACTGCTCGATGCCGGTGGGAGGCTGTGAGCCCTTCCTTCCCTTGCTGCTGAGCCTGATCACCAGTGGGGATGGCAAGTGACCTACTGGGTGATCCAAATCCCATCACAACACTGAATTGAAAGCTAAGCTTGCTCCACCAGGCTCTGGAGATCAAGCCATCTTAGGTTTGTCCAGCAATCAGATGGGAAACTGAAGTACCAGATAACACATGCAGACAGAGGACCTGAAAGAATGGAAACCCGTGGCTCCACTCTGCTTCATCAGACCCTTGCATTGCTCCTGAGGTTTAATTGTATGGTAAACTTGCAGGCCAAAGTCAGTCTCTCGCTAGTCTGTGAGCCCACAAACCACTGCATCCAACAAGCTGGTCCCAACCCTGTGGAGAAAGGTCATGGTCAGTGAGAGCAGACCTATGGACAGTGGGTGGAGGGACAGCTGATGCCCCAGGCTGAGGCAGAGCACAGGTGAAACAGCTGTGAGGGAGGCTGCATGAGGAAGGCTGCTGCTCTGGTTGCACATTTACTTCTTCCAAGGGTTCAGCAGATGCACTTCAACTTTTGCCACAGTGCCTGGGCAGATGGATCAGGAAGCTGCCAGAGCAGGTCCTGGCTGTGCCCTGGGACTCTGTCATCTAAGACAAAGATGAGATGTGTTGCCCTCTGTCCCTTTCCACCCATACGTGAAACTTAACAGAACTTAGCTTTCCAGACAACCATCAAAAATTGCACAAATGTCTAAGGTGTTCCCTCCTGTGCCTATGACCTCTACAGTGTGAATATTCTGGCCATTAATGGCAGAAAAAAGTAAATTACCCTCCATAGCTCATGTAGATTTTGGTGTAAGGTGAATGAAAGGGTCTGCAAATACTGTATAGGAGGAATCAAAGGCTGTTCAGCAGATGCAAGTGTGAGTGTTTCATGTTTTCCTGCTGCGTTTATTTCCTCAACCCTAGTAAAAGGCCCTTGTGGTGTGGCTCAAGGGGATGAGAATTACTGTCCTGCCCCAGGAAACTAAAGCGTAACTACCAATTAGTGGCTGGAGAGTTATTGGATAATTCTGATTATTATGAGGTGTCTGGGGACCTCCAGGTCACCACCATGGGGCACCTGGGCTGTGAACAGGTATTTAGCCATGTTCTGGAGTGAACCAAAATGACTTTCGCATCCTGGCCAGGGCCTTGTCCTACAGACTCAATTTGTGGAGCCCTACGTAGGAGGGGCAGGGACTGAGAGCAGCTTACCACCCATGGAGCTGAGTTCTTAAGTTTCTGGCCAGTCCGTCTCTGTCCTGTGCCTTGCTTGGCTGGGAGTTGGGTACTAATGCGTCTGAGACATCATCTCTCTGTACCTGGAGGCTGAACACCACTTTGGAGCCCTGAAATTGCCTCCAGGCTGCCTCCTCACTTTCCTCCTTTTCTTTCCTCTGCAGGATTCCTCCTCCAAAGCATTGACCCTTCAGTCACACTACCTGAACCGCTCAGTCATTCAGTCTCCAGTTGCTGGAGACATCTTCCAACCCATCCCTGGGGTTCTCACATCCTCCTGTCCACCCTGAGACCATCTCCCCTCCCCCGCCCCCACCACCCCATTTCCCAAACCCCAGCCAAGCAGCAAAGCACCAACACCAGCACCCCTCTACTTTCCGAAAGGGGCTAGCAGTTTTGTTTGATGGGAGCAATCCATCTCCATCATTGTAATGACCATTCCCATTAATCGGCCATAAACTAATAAAGTAAGCACTTTCCCCTCCATCCCTATCACACCCCATCCCCCCTCCCCAACTTCATTAAGTCTTTAGTACATTAATATGTCTTACTTAGTGTCTCTTCTGGCCTCTGCTTGTGGGGTTTTTTTTCTCTTTTTTTTTTTTTTTTTTCCTGTGGGTAGCATGGGTTTACCTGATGATTTTATTCCCTCCAGCCCCAAGGAAGCTTTGACAGCCTGGGTCATCCCTATGGTGGCAGGAGCATCACACATGCTGGTGAGTTGAGAAGAAAGGGATAGGGATCGGAGGGGTGACGGGAGAGAGGAATAAAAGATCCCGTACACCTCCAAATTAAATTTGTGATGCCTGGCATCAGATGGGCCCGCAGCCAGAGATTAATTCGACTGATCAAGTTATAAAGAGCGCTGAGGCGAGTAATCAATCTTGGAGCTGTCAGGCGAATAGGCAGCAGTATTAACCTGGCAGGACTTGCACACACATACACACGCACACATGCAGAAGCCTTTTTAATTCCTTTCACATTGACTATTATTTCCCAGGCTTGTTTATTTTGGAAGGGCTGGGGGTAGGCGGGGGGGCAGCAGTGCTTTGCTCTCTCCTCCTTTATCCCCGGCAGCGATAGCTTCATCCAAGTGGAGCTTCATTTTCCCTCTCATGCACCCGCCGCTTCCACGTGCGAAGGGGAAAGCCCTTGGCCATGAAGTTGGAAGCATTTAAGGACAAATGGGACCACACTGGATTTTCTGCCTGATAATGAGGAGACTCAGGCTGGGTTTTCTCCCCTTCCCGGACCTGTGGCAGTGGCATCATTCTACTTTGCCAGGCACTGGGCTGAGACTAGCTCCAGGCTTGTGATGCTCAGCCCAGGACATCCCTCAGGCAGGCACAGTCTCCACAGGTACACCAAGGGTTCCTGAGCCACTCTAGGTCATCTGCAAACTGGAGCTTCTTGAAGCTGAGTCTGCATAGCCTGTAGTCGATGAAGTCCAGGATCTCTGGCACATTAGCAGTGGTAAGAACTGGGCAGCTCCTCTTTGCCCTGAGCCTTGGCAGTGACAACCCTGCAGGCAGCTGGGGAGGGCTCTACATGTACCACCTGAAGACCCATGTGCTGAATGGTGCTGTGTAGAGACCTTGTCTAGTTCAGCCTCAGAAGTGGATGAGAAAGGTCCTACAGGCTTAGGGTTGACAATCTAAAGATTCTTGAGTCAGCTCCACGAAGAGGATACTGCCAGGTGAGAGCAGGGGCAAATCCAGCCAGGGACCCAGGAACAGGCTCTTTTGGGACGGAACTAAACTTGGGCCATCTGGAAAGATGACAGAAAGAGGAGTTTGGGGTGCTCAGCCAGCATTGCAGTGGGTCTGAGACGTCCACTGCTCCATAGGATCATTGACTGTAAACGTGCATCCAGTTGCTGGCTGTTCATAGCAAACCACCTATGACATTAGGAGGCAGTGGGACCTCCTTACATTAGGACAGCAGGATACCACTCAATGCTAACTCTTATTTTCTCAGGGGATGTCATCACAGAAGAATGTCTCCATGCAGAAGTCACTGCAAGCAGCCACCAAATGCTGTTGGGTTTTTTTTTCAGGCCAAACACACAGAACCCCATCTGGCATCCTTCAGGAGCTGGGAGGGGAACTGGCCAGGTGAACCAGTTTGTACTGATCCTATCTGTGAACCCAAGTGCTGAGCATGGCCCAAACACATGTGGACTGGGAGCTGACTCCTCAGGGTTCTACTCCTGGAGGTCATGCAGTCCCCATCTGAGTGTGGGTGCTTGCTTAATTAAAAGGCTCTGGAAAGAGTCCTCTCAATTCTGCAGCCCTTCTGGTTGTCCTGGCTGGCCAAGGGGCTGAGAGCCCATGCTGAGGCCCTGGACTGGTAGCCCTGTGGCTTAGAGCTGTGCTGCCCCATGATCTGGGCAGGCTGGTGTTTTACAGCGGCCCTGGAGTCCTTTCCAAGTGCCAAAGCTGCAAGCCGTCAGCGTGACACAAGCAGGATGCGTGGCTCGGGCTGTTGGGAACACTGTGGCCTTTCCAGGATGTTCAAGTGGGTCCTTTCAGTCTGGAACAAACTGCGTGGGCAGCCAAGGGGTCTCAGAGAAGTATTCTGGGGTGGGAGCTGACGTCTCTGCAAGAGGACTTGCTTTCCAAGCAAGGTGCCCCGGTCAAACATCTCAAAATCCTTTTGCTCCCACAGTTTCCCTGCATATTCCTTTCAGGGGTTGTCAATTGGGCTGCAGTGGTCCCAGCTGTGAGCCAGGGCATCCAGAACAGCTGCGACATGCAGCCAGCTCCTGTCTCCATGCAACCAGCACACGCCTGCATGCAAGGGTTGTGCCAAGGGCTGAGGAGGCACTTGCCTTCAGCATGCTTGAGGTGGGTCCCCAAAGGGGACAGAGATTGAGGAAGGATTGCTGGATGATGTGCTCAGTGCCAGCACTTGTCCTCTGCATCCTTCTCTCTCCAAAGAAGATGCAGGGCTCCCTGGAGCCTTCTTGTGATGGTTGGTGTATGCCCCAAGGGTGTCCCCCTACTCCCTCACGTGCCATATAGAGCAGAGCGGAGGTGCTTTCACCCCTGTGCTGGGCAGGTGTTCTCCCTCCTCTGCTCAGAGCACATGGCCACAGCCATTCCCCCAGCTCCTGGTCCCATGGCGCCATGCCTGCCCTTCTGCAGTGCTCCGATTGATGCCACAGTTCCTTCCCCTGGACCTGCCGACAAACACCTGTATCCTCTGCCAGCTGCGCCGACCTCGCCAGCTCGCAGGCCTGCAGGCAAGAGGGCGGCATCCTGGTGCCAAGCCGCTCCCACTCAGCTCATGACGGCAGATTTTGGAGCCGTTCATTGCCAAAGTCTTCTTCAATTAATCTTCTCCCTCTCTGGCTCCCTCCCCTCCTCACTCGGCCACATCTTGGGGAGAATCCATTGATCTCGGAAGTGCCTAACAGAGCAGCTGGAGCTTGGGCTAGGCTGTATTTCCCAGCACCTTCTCCAGGTTCCTGGGTACCGGTGCGGATACTGTCTTCATATTTGATGAGATTATTAGCATGGAGGGAGGAGGAGGGGGGGGGAAGAAGACACTAATTGATCTGGTAATGAAGTTAATAGAAGCTTTTATGAGCTTGCCCATTAAGAATAATTAAGAAAGGGTGAGTTGGGGAGGAGGGTGAAGGGAAGTCCACTGAGGCCTGAGCAGGCTTGTTTGGTGGGAGGTTGCAGAACCTCTTCCACCCCACACTGTCTGCTATTGGCCTTCACCCCTAAACTCTCTTTTGTCCCTGCTTTCAAGGTTCCAGGCAGGTCTGGCTTCTCCAGCTGGGACTGGAGCAGACAGGATCATAGGTCATCCAGACCTGGGAGGAGTGAGGCTGAGACCCTTCCTATCAGTAACCAGGCAAGGCTGGAGTCCCATGGGAACTTGGCAGAGACGGTGAACAGAGAGGGTGGGGGACTTCTTCCAATGATCTCCCACCAAAAGGTAAGTACCATTTATTGCCAGGCTTTTCAGGGATTCTTGGGCTGCTCTGGCTCATCATCTGGCTTGGCAGAAGCAGCATCCTTGTGCCAGGCTGCAGCTACCATGAACCCTCCAAACTGGGAAGGGCCAGGAAGCATCCCAGGCTGGAGACAGGATGGCTGAGCTCTGGCATGGAGAAAAAAGCCAACCTCCAAGCACTTGGTAAACACAATTGTTGAAAGAAGAAAAGAGTAGCTCAGTGGGGTCAGGGGTTAATACGGACAGGGCTACTACTACAAACAGCAGAGAAAACAGGTGGGATTTCAGAAACTGATAACAGGAGGAAGCAGGGACAGGCGTGTGGTGGGGCTGTGAGCCAGTAGAGGTAGGACCAGCTTGGTTGTGGCACAGGGAGCTGCTGGGATGATGGAAAGTGAGCCCTTTACTTTTTCCCTGCTGAGGGGACTTCAGGCAACGTGGCACAGGCTGCCTATAGCATGTCCTCCCTGAACTTACAGAGATATAATTCATTACTTTCTCCACCTCACAGGGCTCGTTGTAGGTGTGTGCCTGGCTTGGCTGATGCTGCCAGCTACCAGCACCGAGCTCGATTCCAGGGAGCTGGGCAGTGTATGCTAAACAAGGAATTCAGAGGATGAGCGTGATGCTGCAGCTCTGTCTGCTGCAAACAGCCGTGTCCCAGCCTCCAGGCAGTGAGAGATCCAGGGGACCCTGGGCAGCGCAGGTCCTGGGGACTGCTCAGTCTTGAGATGAGGCTGGAGGCAGAAAGTACCTACCTGCCTTCCCCTGCAGCTTTCTCCTGGCAGCTGCAAGCAGGCAGCCCAGGCTCACTCTGCCTACTAGCTGTCCAAAAGAGGGGCAAACCCCCCACTGCCTCCCAGTTCTTCTACCTGCCCCTGGCCTGCTCCCAGTACAACCATCTGCAAACAGTCAGGACCTGCAGCTGGAGTCAGGCTGTGGGGCAGCTGAATGCAGGGTTGCTTTGAGTGGCAAATTCGTTTTACTGTGGGCACCAAGACTTGGGACCAGGTCAGCTCCACCTGGTGCTCTTCCCCAGTGCGGACCCTTCCATGTGCCCCTGCCCTTGACTTTGTAGCTTAGCCCTGACTCTCTCTGCCTATCCCTTGAGCAACCTGTGGATGCAGCACCATGCCTTTGGGTCTCTGGACAGCCTTGCTAGATGGACTACCCATGCATGGCATTGACTTCTGTCCTGCCTGCACCACATAAAGAGTGGTTTTATCCTCATGCGAGAGGCACAGCAGTCCTGAGACCACCTGCCATGGGGAGAGACTATCTGACTTCTGCCACCAGTGGGATTCAAGGAGGAACCAGTACCTGGGCCAAGGTGCGGGGAAGTGGTAGGTGCAGCCTGATGCATCCAACTCAGACTGTGTGCAGCGTCCCTGGGAGGACGAAGCCTGCCTGTCTGCCCTGGTGTCTCCTAGGCTGATGCAGTGGGTGACACTGCCTGGGTTTGCTTTGAGAAAACGAGTGAAACCAGCTCCAGCTGTGCCGCTGTTTGCGATGTGGCCCCAACCCAAACACAGGAGACACAGTAAATAGAGGCAGGAGGCCAGCACTCACCAGAGAGACCATGTCCCTCTTGCAAATACCTTGGCCACAGAGAAATATCCACACGCTGCTTCTCAAGCATCCATCTCTGCCCCTCCTATCTCAACATACAATCCTTTGGTGACTTGTCTGGAGTGGAAAATCCCATTTGGTGGTGATTTTTTAGTGTTGCTGTGCAATGTGCCAGGTACCAACACAGGCTTGGGGACCAGGCTGGTGATGTGATCCTGGAGAGGTCCCTGGACTCTTCTACCTCTTCAGCCTGCAAGACTGGCAGAGGGTCCCTGCGAGGAGATCAGTAACATCTTAAAAGCTGCTGCAACACTAGCCGGTAGCTTGGGAGCACCCATATGCTCTGCTGGGCCCTGGGGAGGGCAGCCAGTGCCAGCAGACTCTAAATATTGATCATGGCTGGGATGCTCATGGAGCATCTTCCAAGCCCTGTTGTCATGGAGAGCCACAACCAGATGTCACCACTTTAAACAGATTGTGGGTGGAAAGGAGTGGTGCCTGCTCCTTGGAGCCCAAATAACTCAAAACACTCCCTAGGTATCGGGCATCACCCGTGGGTGACAGCCACTCATTGCCACAGCAGACCAGGCATGTCCTGTGTAACTGTGAATCACTTCTGCATGGGGGTGACATCCCTTCTCCCCTGTGAATACAGACTAACTAATGGGGCTTGGGATTCTTCATGGTAATCCTGAGCAATGATTTACATTTAATTAGCCAAATGAATATGAAAATAGACTCTGCCCAAGAGCCTACTAATAACTTTCTGTGTTAATGGCTCAGGCCAATATAACTCCTTCCTGGTAGATTGCTGTGCTATGCAGTGGGGAGCGAGAGCTTGACCAGGCTGCGGAGGAAACTGAGCCCACACACACTGATGAGCAGGGCAGGAGGACTTTGCTGCTGAGGGGTGTGTGGACATAGCCCTTCCCCTTCTTTTCAATGAGTGCTGCAGGTCTGATGTGATCGAGACTCTAGAACACATAACCATAGCCTAACCACATGGGGACGGCTTTGTGGTGGCTTTCCTGGTCCTAAATTTAGCATTCCACTGATTAAGAAGATCTAGATCTGAATATACAGGCATTTTGTTATTGAAGCCAATGTTATGGGAGGAAGGAGACAGGTGAAAGTATAGCAAAGAGATCAAACAGCAAAAAAATAGTCACTGTGGAGAGCCAGCCCGGGAGCTGGATTCTAACTGCATCATGTCACATCCAACACTTGTGAGCATGGTAGGGGCTCAACTCCAAACCCCCTTAGCTTCCCCACTTTGGGCCCTCCAGAAGATGCAGAAGCACCTCTGTAAGGATGCAAGTTGTCAGAAACAAATTTGTTGGTACCCACGGGGTACAGGAAGGATCCTGCCCCAAAAAAGCCAAGCTCCCATGCTGACCTGGAAACAAGTATGTCACAAGACGCAGCCCTGGACAGGGTCGAAAAGGGCATTCAGAGTCAGTTGTTACCAAGGAATTAAAATAACATTCAGTTTGTTCATTAATTAATGTTAATGAGTTGTTAGTTAATTAATATTAATCAAGCCAAGATCTTGCTTTATTTTTAACTATTTTTTAAATAGTCTCTGCACACCAGGGTAGTCTGCTCCCAGATAAGTCTGATAAACCTGCAGACTTGCATGACGGACATGACCTAAGAACCGGCTTTGATGGCTTTACACTAAATCACAAATGCACAGGGAAGTCAGAGTGCACCTTGGTTTTGGGTATGCTTCGTTTCACAACCTCCCTGAACCCCGTTAAACCTGATTGAGGCTGCTATAGGGTGGATCCACTCAAAATCTCTTAGAGTGGCCTGTAGTCTTCTCAGGCAGTCTCATCTCTGATTTCTTGCTGCCCGGGAGCCCCCCAGCATCTGTAACTGAAGGTAAGGGCTTCTGTCCAGGAGAGCAGCGCTGCATTAATCACTGCAACCTGACGGAGCCAGGCCGATAGGTCTTCCCAGCACATAAAATAACTCATGTTAATCATTGTTTGTGATTTATCCTCTTCTCTGTCTTGTACATTAATTATTCAGGGTGTTGCTGGGGGAAGCTGGGGCAAAGAAAGCCCTGAAAAAGTCCCATGGCTGGCACAGACTGGGAGGGCAAAGTGGGATGTGGTGGGATTCTCCCTCTGACCCTGGGCACATCCAGTCTGCAGGAGGTACTTGGCCATGGTCTTCACTCTCACAGAGGCCACTGGAAATTAATTGCATGGTCAACTGCCATGTGTTGAACTCTCTGAGCATCTCCACCCGGGCTTCTCAGGACAGGCTTTCCTCTCATCTGTCTTCATGTTGGCTGCAGGGCTGTGTCCATCAATGGCGCCACATTTGTTTTGCTGTGGGTATTTTCCTTTAGCCCCAATTACGGTCAGGCTTCCACCAAAACAAACAAGCCCCGAGACATGGAAGTACCTGGCTGGCTCAGACACGCTGGTGCCGTGGCTGGCCCCGGGGCTGATAAAGGACTCACAATGTCGCTGCGCCGGAGTCTGGGCTTGCAAAATGAGACATGGTTTCTCTTGACAATTAATCACTGGGGAGTAAGCAACATCAATTAATGGGTAATTGGCCTCATTTTAGGTCAGGGTTTCTGAGCTGGGCTCCTTTTGGCCCTCTCTCCACTACAAGGATGGGCATCCTCATCTCAGGGCCTGGATGCAAAGCCCTGAAGGAGATAGTGGGTGGAAGAGCAGGTTGATCCCAGTAATGGCAGCTGAGGGGGTTATTTCCCTGGGCAAGTGGGAACACTAGCAGCAAACCCAAAGATGGGGAAAATGGACTCAGCCAGGGTGAGGAGGTGATCAGCCCTGTGCTCACCACTGCTGCCTGTGTGCCAGCCAGGCTAGCAGCAGGTGTCCAATATGAGCCATGAGGTGTTTTGGGACCTGGATGCTTTCAGGGATTCAGTTCCCTGCATGGCCCCATGTGGGGGCAGGAGCAAGAGCTGCTGGCTTTGGATTTAGGGGCAAATTGAGATGCCTGTAATGCTGCGAATTGTGTATATCTCTGGCCCATGTTTGCTTGAGGAAATGCAGCAGTGAGGTGGCTGCTTGACAGCACTTAGTGGGGAGACTGAAGCACCAAAGCAGCTTTCTGAAGAGTGAAAAACCCCTTATGAAGTGGGTTTCTCCCAGACACACTGCATGGTATAGGGAGCAGCTCCAGGGGCATCCCCTCTGCAGCAAAACAGCTGGGTTGAAGGACAGAGCTGCACGTTTGCCCACCATCGACAAGAGCCCTTTCCTTCAGCCACAGACCACATCCCGCTGCAGTCTGGCTGCTCAGCATCTCTGGTGTGCGCCGATCCGGGAGCTCCAAGACAGTTCAGTGGAGGAGTACGGGATGGGAGAGTAATTTGATGCTCTGAGTGTCCAGAAGAAATCCTGATAGAAATACCCATCTGACACTGCTTGAGATAAAACAGGGGAGGCGGCTTTGCTTTAGCTTATCGGACACATTTCCTCTAGAGAGATCTCCATCAACTCAGGGAGGAAACTGCTAAATTTTTGTGTCATGGTGGCTTTTTTCCTTTTGGATTTTTTCAAGGGGAACTGGGATGGTTGGGGAAAAAATGTTTCATTATTCCTTATTTTGTTGGTGAAAAAGTTTTAAATTGGCAAGGTTTTGTCTCTGTATTATTTTAGTATCAGGAATAGAAGATTTTTTGTTTTTTCCACAACTGAGATAAAGTAAAAAACTGCCTGGAGAACAAAATGGAAGACAGATTTTTAAGTTGAAGAAGAACAAGTGACACACTTGGAAAGCTATATTTTTCATAATTATCCAAAGGAGACAAAGCAAAGTGCAAACACAACGTGGGAATTTCCCCCACTACTTCAAAGCTGATTTAATGAAGTGCCATTTTTCAGAGGAAGAAGCATCTCCTCAGAAAGCATTTGCAGACATCCTTATCCCTGGGAGTCAACCCCCTGCCTCCAGCCCAGATTCTTTGCATGTGCTGAGGAGGTGCAGAAGGATGGTACAAACACCCTCATCCCATTAAGACCTGTGGGGGCTTTGCTTGGCCTCAATTGCTGTGCAAACTTCTTCACTCGCTGCCATCTACTGTCACCAGTCCTTGCTGGATGGGTTTGCGGGTTTTAGTGCTCCCCAGCTCCCTCAATATCATTGCTACAGGAGACAACTGGCTACCAATCTGGTCTTCTTCCCCAGGGCCACATCCAGGCTCTCAGCAGGGACATTCGCTCCACATCATCTCCTCCTGGGGAGGTAGTGACCCCCATCTCCCCCACCTTCCAGCACTCCTCTGCCCCTCACCAGTCCCAGATGTGCATGTAGTGGGACATGAGCAGGATGCTACAGTGCCAGGCAGGATGGCTGCTCACCTGGCACAAGCCCAGGGAGCTGTCTTCTCACTGCTACCATGCTGATAAACATCAGGCATTCAGCATCAGTGCCCCCAAAACCATCAGTACTTTCAGGAGATCCACCTTGCAAGCTGTAAGCATGAACAAATGTGTCATGGTGCACCAGTGTCTCATAAAACCTTCTGAAAGGCTGTGAGCACATCAAGTACCAGTTTTGGTCTGGAAGCATATAGGGGTCAGACCCTGAGGAGTAGAGCTAGCCCTCAGGAAATGGAATGTCTTTATTCTTTGACCTTCCAGTGCCTTTTATCATAGTTTCTAAAAACTGTTACCACTTGCTAACATTTTGCAAGTGCCCCTCGCACCCTTGGTCTGGGAAATGCAGTCCTGGGCCAATGCTCTCCCCATTACTGTATCCTAGAACCATTTCCATTCATTTTCCTTCATTTTCTTTTCCCCAAATTCCTGCTCTGTTTGAATGAGGCGACACTTCTCCAGCCTCTCAGGCTTTCTTCTCTCATTTTCATCTCTGTTTTAACCTGTCCCAGCTATCGCTGAAGATGAGGTTTGAGTTTGCTGGTAGTCATGGGGCATTTCCCCACTGCCCTGGAACTCGGGACCATGATGGCCTCAGGGTTTCCTCCGGCCGACAGGCAGGGAAAACAAGCACTGTTCAGACATAGAACCTTGAATGGAGGCATCAGCAGGAGAAACAGTCATTGCAGTACAAGCAGAGCTGGGATGTTCTGGCCCCATGGTGATCTGGGCCTTTTACCAGCCTGATAGCAGCAGTAGGTCCCTAAAAAGTTTAAATTTCCAGGATGTCAGTGACCTTCAATGCCCAGCAGTGTTGGGTGTGTGGCCAGGGTAGGTAGCATATGAGGTAGCTGATTGGGGTGGTGATGGATGGGCAAGGTGTCTGGGGCTCATTAATTTCCTGGCAGGGATTGGCTTGTCACATCCTATAAGGCAATCAGAGTGGGAACACATCTCGCTCAGAGAACACAAGGAGCACTCAATTGAGAGGCAGTGCACTGCCTCACCACATCCTCCAGCTGGTAGGAACTCTGCACTGCTGTGAGAGTTTAATCCTGCTCAATGCTGAGCACCTCGGGCAGCCTTGGCCCTATAACCCTCAGCAGGGGCACTACTCCTATTTGGTTGATTTCTCCAGGCTGCCCAACAAAAGGTGGCTGTGCAGGGGATGTGAGATCTTAGCTTAGTGCTGCCTTGAAACCCCACGATCCCTGGGCTGTAGGTCCTCTGGAAGTCTGGGTGCTGGACCACAGCACAGACTGGGGTCACTCTTCCCTCCCCTGATCTCAGCTACTGCCAGCTCTGAGGTTTGCAGGATGCCTAGAGGATTGGTTGTCCAAAGGGCTGATCTCTCTGGGCAGCTGGTGGATGCTTTGAGACAGGGCTACAGTGGAGTCAGGACAGATGAGCTCATGCTCCCTCCCTGCCTGAAACTCCCAAAATCCCCAACCTTCTCTCCAAGAAGCTGCTGCTTCCCATCTTCTGAAGGAATAAGAGCACAGAAACAAAAAGTTTTTGTTTTTTTTTCAAAAGCCCCTGTGGTGACAAACACGAGTAGCATGGCTATGTGCCAAGGCACCACTCACCCACCCTGGGGACAAGCTGTGGGGATGCACAGCCCCTCTGGCTGGTCCTGTGGAAGGGGATGCCAGTTCTTCCAGCTGCAGTATTGTTCTGCTGGACCTGAATAAACACCTGGCCCAGGGCACCCAGGCAAAGGGCACATTTCCCTCCCAGTGCTGGGAGCCTTCAAGGAAACCCCTTTTGTGTCTACCTTTGGCTGACTCTCAGAAGCTGCCTCCACCCCTTGCAACCAGCAGTGACTGCAGCAGCACAGTGGGTCCCTTGCTGTTGGGAGACGGTGGGATGGGACTGTGCTCCAGTCCCTCATAGACATCTGGTGCATGGTCTCCTCTGAAAGAGTTGAGAACCCTCATCTGCATCTTCAAAGCCTAAACCCTACACAAGTGTGGGTATCCTTGAACAGTATTTTAATTTACCATTTAACTATCAATGTTATTCAATGGTGATGGTATAGATAACTATTCATACTGCTTTTTTGCTACTATTGATACTTTGGTTTGCTTTTGGTATTTTTGTGCAGACAACGTGGGTCTGAGTGCAGGCTCAGCCACCACAAAGCAAGCTGCAGCTTCCCGAACAAGGGGAAAGACACTCAGTGGTGGCTGTCCCCAGGTGGGACAGGACAGGGAAAATGCCACTCCCTGGCCTCATGCAAACAGACAAGGTTTGAAACTTACTGGCTTTGCCTACTGAGGCTCTTGCAGGTGCAGCAGTATCTGGTGAGCCCAGGACAGGTTCTGGGTCACTCTGGGAAGACAATGGCACAATGATGCTGCAATGTCCAGGGATGCTACTATTCCACAGGATAGCGAAAGACTCAGTGCAACCAGCTCCGGAGGCACCAGCAAGCAGGACCAGAGGAGATGATGAGGATATAATTTTCCCCTACCATCCACAATTTTTAAATGGAGCATATCAGTGCTTGGAAGCATGTCACCCAGAGAAGAAAATGCTCTTCTCCCCAGCACAAGAGCTGCGGCGTGCAGGATCCTGGCCAGGGAGTAGGTTTGTAGCCCACTTTGTGTCTGTTACCCAAGCACTGAAAGGGCTGCAGATGAGCTAAGTGAGGGACTAAGTAAATAAAGGATTGACCTTCCACCCTAGGGGCCAGAGGGCAGCTACAAACTAGTGCTAATGTGAAATAGAGAGCCAAACTTTTCAGACTCTAGAGGAATTTGTGCTGGAAGCATCAAAGAACGCAAAGAACTTATATATCACCCTGTTTGCATCAACATGGGAATGATGGCCCTGCCACCAAGAGCACCAAGCTCTGGCCAGCGGCTCTAGGAAGGATGCTGTGTCAGCTCCAGGGCTGAAGCAGGAAAGGGGCTGCAAAATGGACTGGAAAGCACTGACTTGAAGGCCTGGGGCTGCTCACACGTCCAGCATGATGCCCAGTGGGCAGCTTGGCACAAACTAATTGCTGCATTTCCCACGGTGTCCTACAGAGTCATGGTGGGGCTGCTGTGTGCCCTGCAGATAGATGGTCCTGGAAGCTGGTGCATTGATGGTAACCTCTGCTCACTGGAAGTAGGGACCGATGAAAAAGCTTGGGCTGTGCAGTAGAGAGTTTTGAAAGGACTTTCTAAAAATGGGCCACACCTAAAAGTCTCAGGCTGGGCAGCCAACATCCCCAGTTACTTTTGACCCTACACAAACAGACATATAGCTGACAGTCATATGATAGAAGCATAAGACCATGAGGGATGGTCCAGTCAATAGGAGATGGCAAATAGACATGGCCACTGGAGAGAGAGAAAGACAAGCAGATGAAGGTGAGAGCTGGGGATCAACAGGGGAGAGCTAAGATTTTATGGGGGTTTTTTGTTCTGACTGAGGGAAGTTGGACTGAGGAATGTTTTTTGTTGTTGCTTTTCTTGGTCTTGTGACGGTTCAGGAGAGAGGTGAGACTGCCTGTTACTAATAGCTGGGGACTCATGGGCTGGCATAGAGCACTTCTGGTAAGCCCAGAAAGACCCCAATTGCTGGGTAATGTGCAGCTGATAGCCAGACATCAATTCAGTCATGGGATCATGATAATATACACAAACATCCCTAGGCCTGTTGCATTACGAAGTTCTGTGAATGATTTACATCCTGGTAGCAGCGAATGTATCTGTGTTACCTACAGCACAACCAGAGCCTCTGGGCTACCTACAGCTCCACTTGACATTTCAGTTGATCTCTGGGAATGTCTCTTCCTCCCTTGCAACTGATGCCACAGTGCTGTGCTTCCCCCAGTACAAAAAAAAAAATAATAAAAATTCCCCGATCTCCCAGAGCACCGTGTTAAGAACTTCTACATCTCATTGAGCTGTTATTAATAGGAGGATTGTCTGGTGTCACAGCACAGGAATAAAATACATTAACATTATCACATAATCTTATTTAGCAAACACTTGTGTCGCTTCACCCTTGGTAATTGCATTTGGGAGATGCAATATTTATGAAAGGGGAGAAGGAAATGTCGTGACTCATCTCCTCCGAGCAGTAAAAGTCCTGGGGAAAAAGAAATATGCTGGGGGCATTGTGGAAGCCTGTGAAGGGGATGTCAGACCTGCTGCTTCCCTTGCAGTGAACTCAGTGTTTGGTGCGACTGTCTAAGCTTGAGCTTTGCTGCTGAGATGCTCCTGGAACTAAGTGAGGATGGGATACGAATTCGGGTTTTGCAAGGGCTCTTCTTCCTGCACTAGGCTATGCCGGACTCCAGCGCTCTCCTGGCAACTCTCTGCAAACATCGCTGCGAGCTCACTCGCTGCCCTGCTTTAACTCTCACTCCTAAAACTTGTGCCTCCGGGGCTCTCCTCTCCGGTGAGGCTGCACTCGGGGCTCGGCTCCCAGGAAGCTGCCTGTTAAGCACGACGATTGTTCAGGATTTCTCCCAGGACTGAAGTCCTTTCACCCAGCCCTGCATTTCTGTGTGGGTCCTCACAGAATTATAGCAGGGTCTGAAGAGCAGAGTTGTGTCTGAATACAGGGATCCTGGGTCCTGGAGGCTCATATATAGGTGCACACCTTTCCTCCCACCTCTGAACGCCTGACTCCTGCCACATCCAGTTTTGGGTGGAAATTGCGGCAGGGTATGAGCTGCTGGAAGTTGTCCTTGTTTCTCAGGGCATCCTGTACTGAGCTCAGCTACAGCAGCGATACGGAAAGGGGAGAGCAGACTTGAAAGATTATTTAATGCCTCGAGCAACTCCATTGTTTTGGAGTCTTCAAGTATTTGTCCCCAGAAATTAAAGCTCGTTTTCCCACCCAGTCCCACGGGTGACCCTCACCGGCCAACGAGGCTCTGTGGGCTCTGTGGGTCCCGCAAGCTCCCGCTCCGGAAAGCCAGGAAGCGAGCAGTGGCATCAAACAGCAACTTTGCGTGACCCCCGACCCTCCCGGTACTAGCAATTCAAAGCCCCTAGGGATGTGCATGATACTGAAAAACCGGTGTCACCTACACTTCTCCCCGATTTATGTTTACATGCCCTGTTTAATTTGTTTGTTTTCTGTCGTGATCTCTCTAAACCGGCTTTCGGGATTCCACCTGGGCGGTTAGAAACGGCAGCCGAAAAATCTCCGGGGCGAGACAGCTCTGCCTTCTCCCCGTGCTTCCTCGGTGACCCGGGAGGCTGTAGCACTGGAAATTACAACCAATTATAGGTGGAAAATACAATGAATACAATAGTGAAAAATGCAATTAATTAATTAAACTCACACTTGTGGAGAATGCTGTTTTCACAAACGACCGATCGTGTTTAAACCCAGACAATCCCTTGCACTCCCCAACCCCGGGGCTTTGGTCGGAGCTCGCCGGGCGGTGTACTCCGCAGGGAGCGGGAGCAGTGGGGTGCGTGGGGTGGGCGAGTTGTGCCACAGTGGGTGGGGGGGATTAGGAGTTTTAAACCCCGATTATTTTCTACTTACAGATCATTTCCCCATTGTTTTTTGTTACGGTTAATCCTAAACAGGCACCGTTCCTCCGTATTTTCTCCAATGCAAACGACGTGCGGCGACTTTTACAAGTGCCCTACCAGAATTTGGATGTGTCTCTGCCGGCGAAGTGAAAGGGTCGGAACGCGCCAGAATGTCCCCATTTCGGTGATTGAGCAAGGCAAGGGCTCTCCCCGGCAGCCGCCCACCTGTACGGCAGCTGCCTGCGGCGAGGGGATTGCCCCCTCCTGCCCGGTCCTCCTCTCCAAAGGCTAATGCAAACAGCAGCAAATTAGAGTTAAGTTTACCCATTGGTTCTGCCATAATTTGTATTTGCTTTTTGCGTGCTAATTAACCTCGGGGAGAGGAAAAAAAAAAAAAAAGCCAAACAAAAAAACCAAACACAACAAAACACGAGGATTTACCGAGGAGGATTTTGAGGTTTTTATAGGTAAACCCGTAACAATGTTTGCAATAATTAAGACCATTATTCTTGGATCTTCTTGTTCATTAGTGAAAGCTACTTTGTTAGCGGAGCCGGCAGGGCGTGCCGGCTCCCTGCCTGCTCGGGGTTTGCTTGTGCCCCTGCCCCCGGGGGCTGCTTTTAAGAGGGGGGAGAGAGGGAGGAGAGAGACACAAGTCTGCTGGCAAAACAAGACTTTGTCTGATGGGGGAAAGGCCTGGGGCTCGGGGCGGGCAGGAGACAAAAGCAGCCGCAGCTCCCCCGGAGTGCGAACAACGAAGACAGCTGCCAGCAGCCGGGGCCGTGGGCAGCGAGCAGCCCCCGTGGGCGCGTTGGAGAGGCAGAATCGAGGCCATATCACGACTGTCACGCTCTGTGTCGCCACAGGTCTGCCTGTCGAAGGACTCAGAGCTTCTCGGAGCAGGGTAGACCCAGAGGGAGGCGTTGGAGTGACGCGGGTGTCCGGCCCACGTCTGCTCCTTTACCGCACGGCTGTATTAACTGGCACGGAGAGTGTAATTAAGCTGGGAGTTAATAACGGGGCAGAGCCCCTGGTGTCCCCCGTTGCCGTCAGAGCCCTCGGGGGTGGCGGCCAGACGCCGTTCATTAACGGGGCTGGTGCGGGGCGGGTGGCCAAGGGGAGGGGGCTAATAGGATTACACGCATTTCTGCACGGTGGGTAGAGGGGTTGGTGCCGCAGGACCAATAATTTATTGGCAGATGCTCCTTCGGCAACTGGCGACATTGAATATTCATGGGGCGCCGCCGGGCACTTCAGCCTCCATCGGCCACCACCCTTCTCTTCCCCTCCCACTGGAACCCCCGGCCGGGGGGTTCTCACCCCTTCCGGGCCTCCCGGCCTGTTGCACGAAGCCTGGGCAGCAGGAGGTAGGCGGGCAGCCGGAGGGGGTTAGGTGCAGGCCGACCTGCCATTCGGGGCTCCGTGGCACCCACTTTGCGTGCGCCCGTAGGTGTGATGAGTTGTGACCGTTCTCTTCCCTCTCTCCCAGGCAACCAGCGGCTATAAAGAGGCGAGTAAAGAGTTTGCGAACTGCTCTAAATACTTATTTCGGATAGATAACAGCTGCCTCCGGGAGATGCCGTTAACAGAGCACGGAGCCGGCCGCGCTCCCTGCCCGGGCCCGGCCGCTTTCTCTTGGCCCCGCCGCTCTTTTCCTGCCGTATTAACTCGTAGCCCCTCGGTCGTTTGTAACCATAAAGGGGAGAAATATTGTTGCGGGCGAAGTTCGTGCGATGCTGCGGCTCCCGCTGCGCCGGGCACTTTATACTCATTAAGTACAACGGCGCTAAGTCATTACTGTAATAAGGAGTTATGCTGAATACAAGGAGCCACGTTTCCAAAGCCATAAATTACAACTGTCAGTGCGTGTTCGAGGGATCAACAGAGCTGGGAGTAATTATTTACAGCGTGCTTTATAGAGCAATTAAAAATTCCCCAAATGGTGTTAATTGCTTTTAATGCGCAGGAAGCGCGGCCCGCCCTTCCCGCGGAGTCGGAGAAGAGCCGTCGCTGGCGGGGCAGGGGCTCCGGGGACCGCTCCTCCGGTGTGGGTCTCGGTGGGGATTGCGGGAAACGAGATTTCGCGTTGGGAAGCCCTCCCTGCCGCAGGAGGCCGACTGGTTGATGAGGGGATCGTCCTGCTTCTCTGCCGGCGATTGTCGCGACGCTTAAGACGTTACTCAGTAGGGGCGGCTCCGCCGAGAGGTAGAGCCCCGATGGCAGCGGATACCGCGTCCCCCTGCCCCGATGAGCAGCGGGGGCTGCCCAGCGGCAGTCTCTGGCCAGACCGGTCCGCTATAGCCCCACATGGGCACAGGCTTCTCCACTGTGATTGATTTTACAGCGACTGGGACAGAAAGGGCTGTGGCAAGTGATGGACGCTCGGGAAGGTGAAAAATCACTCGGCCCAGCTCCCCCAGCCCAACGAATTAAGAAGAGAGGAAGGGAAGGAGTCGAGGTACACCCTTCTGCTGATGGGGTGAGGGTGTGTTTGTCACCAGGAACCTGCCTGCGGCAGAGTCGCTCACTCTCATTTTAGGAAAATGGGAGGATTTTACAGGTTCCAGAAAGTACTGCTCGAAGTACAGGTTTCGGAGTGAGGCTGCTGCGTTTCGCTGGGATCTTGCCAAAGTTCCAGACACACCACTTTTGTCCCCGGTCCCTGCAGGAGGACTTGTGTTTCGTAGCAATCTCTCGGCCAGCAGCTGCGAGGCAGGGAGGCAGCTTGTGATGCCGAGGTCCCGGGAGCCCTGAGCTGCAGAGCTGCTCCGTGGTGAAGGGGAGTCCTGGAAAGTCAGCAAGACAGAAGAAAAGGGGAGTGGAAGGTGGAGGTCAGGCCCTGGCTGGGCTGCCCTTCTTTGCTAGCAGGAGGCAGATGCACCCGATCAATGAGAGAACCTGAGAAATGATCTCTGGGCTTTTGTGGGGAGGGAGAGGGGAGCCTTGCGCAGCATGGGAAAGGCCCTTGTCTCCGTTGCCATCTAGCACAGATACCTCGAGCCTCCAGCTCTCAGATGGGGCAGAAGTCAATCACTGTTTTTGGAAATTAGCCTGTTCCAGCTGTTCTGGCAAGTAGGAAGGAGGGGGCAAAAGTTTCAAGGCTGGCAGGAATAAGTAAATGGCCGTGGGTGCTTGAAGAGGGTGAGATGCTCTAGAGAAGTAGAGACTAAGGGCATCTGGCTCCTCAATGTAATGTTTTTGCAGTAACTCAGTGCATGTGTCAGCTCCTGAATTGGAGGCTTTCTTCCACCTCGGAAGAGGGCTGATCCAGCTTGTTGATGTTTACTGCAGAAAAGGATTTCTGTGGCCAGAAAATAAACCCCACAGCCCTAAATATCTCTTTTAGAAAACATCTGAGAGTGCCTGTCTCCCCAGGCTTTGCTTAGATCTCTTGAGTTATTTTTTGCAGGTCCTGACATCCAGCGCTCTAGCGAAGATGGGCAAATCCAGCCCTTGGTAGGTGGCAGGATGTTGGTTGGGGATCTGCCTCCAAGCATCAGCCAGACAGAGCTGGCTGGACTAACATGCCTCTGCCCACCATCCCATTTGTAGATGTAGTTCAAAGCAGGTGCTGATCCTTGTAAACTCTCCCATTAAGATGTGAACCTGAAAGCACCAAGACTGGCCCTGATGTGTCCTGGTATGTGAGCTTGCAGCACTAAATGTCCTCTTAGAGGACTAAAGGCCTCTTTAGCCCCAGATTTAGGAAGCTGGATGCAAGGGCTATAAACTAACTGTTAAGTCTCATGAGACAGGGTATTCTCAGAATCTTGTGCTCTACAGCACTGTTCAAGCCTCAATCCTAGAGAGCCCAAGGGGAAACTGAAGCTTGGAGCAATTTGAACTGGAGCATCTGAACCAGGTGTTTTCCTGGAGCTCAGACATGCAACACCCAAACTTACAATGATAGGAGCTGCATGGTTTTCCCAAGGCTGCAGGTGAGGTCTATGGCTTGTACAGGGATTGAATCCCGGGGTTGTGCATCACCCTCAAACCCACGAATAATTCCCATTGACTTCCAGAAGTCTTGAATTCTAGTCAGGACCTGGCCCTGCCTGCCCCTTTCCTTTGTCCTCACTGGGTGCTGGGCAGAGGAAGACCCAACTTACCTGTCAGTCTGTCTCCTGGCAGGTTTTATTGCCTGAAAGCCCCTACCATGGGCTCAGCAGCTGGGGGCTGTGACCCTCATCAGACAGCTTGGCTCACTAGTGGTGACCCTGTGACTTCTCAGGGCTAGTCCCTCCGGGACCCTCAGCATCTGCTCAGCCTTGGGCTTTTCTGGCACAGGCTGGAGGCTTTGCCCAACATCAACTGGGACCTTTGGGATGCACAAGGAGTGTCAGATGGCTGTGTCACTGGGGAGAAGGCACCTCCCAGATCTCAGCAGCAGATCTGGGTTCCTCTGCATGTCAGAGCTTGCTGTCAGGGGACTCTGGCACTGTGCAGGGCTGGCATGGTGTGCTTTGCTGCTTCCCTCTGGAGACAACACGCTCAGGTCTGATGAGCACACTCTACCTCCATCCCTGTGTGGGAAGGGGTTGGAGAAGCAGCCCAGGCTGGCCCTGGAGAAGGGCAAAGGCAGCTGCAGTTGTGGGGGGCAAGAAGGCCCCCTGCCCAAGGGCAGCCTTCTGGCCCTGGCTGGCCTCAGCTGTCCCTCCCTCCCTCCCCTCCCAGCTCCTCCTAACCACAAGGACTTTGGTTGATGGAGCTGGCGCCAGCGAGTTCCCTGAAGAGTTCAGAAGTCAAGAATTGAGGCAGGTATGGGGAGGGGGGGAAACCCGACCCCGGTGGGCAGGCAGCAGGGGGTGGGGGAGAGGCAGGATGACCGGGCACAGGCTGGGCGTGGGGCTGAGAGGTGGCTGTGAGCTGCTGCTGCCCACTGTGCCTCCACGGCCTCCCCTGTGTGGGGCCATGGTGGTGGGTGCAGTGGTAATGGTGGGTCTTGGGATACGACAACATTGTTGTGGCTGGGGGGGGGGTTGCAGGGACCCACAAGCACCCACGAACCTATGACACGGAGTGTGTCTGTGTGTGTCTGGGGGTGTCTAAATGCACAGGTATAGGGGTGCATTCAGGTGTGCTGTGGGAGTGAATATGCCTGTGTTAATGCACACATTTGTGAAGGTGTGTGTGAGAACGTGTGTGTGTGTATGTGTATTTGCGTGGGTGCAGGGAGGGTTTTAAGTGTCTGAAAATGGTGGGGATGTGAATAAGTGTGTGCAAATGTGGGCGTGTGCGCAAACGAATGTTTAGAGCTGCGCGGCAGCATGGATGCCTGTGAGCTCACGAGGGTGTTTGTGAGTGTGTGTGCATGTTTGTGAGGGTGAAGCTGTGTGAGTGGGGGGGGGTGTGTGCGTGTGGATGTGGATGGCATCATATGTATGGCAGTGAGGGAGACAGTCCTGGGCTCATTGACACGGCTTTCTATGTCAGTGTGTTTGTATTACTTGAAGGATGTCCCAGACTGGACTGTCCTGCAGGATCCCCGCGATCCCCCGTGGGCACTAAACCACGGCAGTGTTTGCCCCTGCAAAGGAGGAGGGGGCCAGTCGGGCCGACTCCAGCCAAGAGTGGGGAGGACGAAGCGGGCTGCCCGGGGCTGGCAGACTGCAAGCCAGC
>VWZK01000121.1:277607-309857 GCA_013396935.1 Baryphthengus martii | reverse complement strand
GGGCTGGCAGCAAAGGATACGCCGTTCAGCTCTCGTACCGGGGGAGCGATCTTCCCCCCGGTTGCCTGGGGGAAAGGTGTGTCCCAGGCGCCTATCGCCTCCTCCCATGATATCCCCCTCCACGGGCCTAGGCACACGCGGGGGCCCTCTTGAACGCCTCTGTCTCCCCCATTCTGGAGTCTGGAGATGGAGGAGCCCCCTCCTCCTTGACTTTTTGAGAGGTGCTAACCTTTGAAATTGAAAAGAATTCCCAAGAAAAGGGGCACGGTGGGTTTGGTATCCCTCCAGGAGGGGATGTCCCGGCTTCGGCGCTCACACGATACCAGCTGGCAGCCCATGGGGATCGAGGCCGAGGGACCGACACTGACCCCCCCTCAGGAGGGCTGCCAGCCAAGACTCCCTCTCTAACAACCCACAGACACAAACTCCATGACAAAACACACTCTCCACCACCCACTACTTGCTGCTCCTTTGGCCACTCCGATGCCCAGCGCTGACTTTATAAGGCTGAGCCGGATAGTGATGATTTTTTTNNNNGGGGTTGATTTTTTAAGGCGTGGCCGGGTAGGGTTTTTTTTTTTTTTTTTTTTTTTTTTGGCGGGGGGGAGGGCTGGGGGGAGTGTGTGTGAGGGGGAGCTGGGGAAGAAGAAATTCTTTTTCTCGTGTGCTCTTTTCTGCTGTCATTCACTCGGCTCCTTTCAGCATCCAGCCAATGGAGAGTGAGGGCCCGGGAGCAGCAGGCCTTGGGTAGTGTGATTGATGGGCAAGCGGGGTTCTCGCACTCGCACTCCACTGCGCTCTGCTCCGCGGGGCTCCCGGCTGCCCACCGCCCGCAGAGGCGAGGGGTCCCCGGGTACCTTCCTCTTTGTGTGTGTGTTTTACTCGGGTGAGTGGCTCCTGGCTTGANGCACTGTGCACGGCTCCGCTGCCGGGACTGGGCGGCGGCTCCATGGAGCACCTCGGAGCTCACCACCTGCACCAAGGCCAAGCCGAGCCCATCAGCTTTGGCATCGACCAGATCCTCAACACGTCGGAGCCGGGCAGCTGCATGGTGTCGCACCCCAGGCTGCAGGACTCGGCGGACTACGGGCTGGGCTGTATCGTGGGCAGCGCCTACAACACAGTCACGGGTGGCTACGGGGCGAGCGGCGGGGCGGCCGGCGCCTACACCGGCACGTCCTGCAGCATGGGCGGCCTGCCCGGCTCCTACAACGTGAACATGGCGGTGAGCATGAACGGCAACACCTTGAGCTCGGCCGGGGGGGTGATCCGCGTCCCGGCCCATCGCCCGGTAGCCGGAGGTGTGCACCAGCCCCTCTCCGCCGCTGTGCCGGCGGTGAACGGCATGAACAGTCTTACGGGGCTCACCTTTCCCTGGATGGAGAGCAACAGGCGGTACACAAAAGACAGGTTCACAGGTGAGTCGGGCCACCGGGACCACCCCTTCCCTTCCTGCTCTTGCCGTTTCGCTCCCTTCCCCGCCACGGCGGCCGATGCGTACCGAGGAAAGCAGGATCCGGCCCCAGTGGAGAGAGCGGCCCGAATCGCCCTGGGAAGTCGGTCCTGGAGGAGGCCCGAAGCAAGAAGGGGTGGAAAATCAGGCGCATTTGGTTTGGTTTTTTTTTGGTTTTTGTTTGTGTGTTGGGTTTTTTTTGTTTTGTTTTTGTTTTGTTGGTTTGTTTGGTTTGGGTTGGGTTTTTTTTGTTTTGTTGGTTTGGTTTGGGTTTTTTTTGTAGTTTTTTTTTGTTTGTTGTTTTTTTTTTAATGTTTTGTGGCTTTTTTTTTTTTGTTCGATTGTTTAGGGTTTTGGCTTACGGTTTTGTTTGTTTGTTTAGTTGAAGTGTTGGGTTGGTTTGAGGTTTGCTTGTTGTTTTTTTTTCCTGGGATGCGGCCCGGGAAAGACCGACGGGGAGGAAACGGTAAAACGGCAAAGCTCGCAAGCCCCGGGCATGGCTGCCCATTCCCCGCCACTCGACCTAACACACCCGGGGAAGGTTGTCTTTAAAACACGGTTATTTCGGAGGCACAGCCCAGCCCGACGGGAAAGGCAGCCCCGGTCCTCTCCAGCCCGTCCGGGAAAGCCGGCCCATTGCCGTCGCCTGGTAGGGTTGTTTTTTCCCCTTGGCTGCGAGTTTCGGTTCAGCCTTTCCCACGCCAAAAGGGACTTTTTGCAGCCCGAAGCGGAGCCGGGCTCAGGTTGGAGCCACTTCCCGGACCAGCCGCCGTTTCCAGGCATATCTGAGCTCGTCTTTCGGCTCTAACAAAGCAAAAACTCGACCAACGAAAATAAAAATAAAAACAACGTCTCCCCGCCCCAAAAAAACCCAAACAAACAAAACCCTCCAAAACAAATTAAAAAAACCCAAACCAAGCGAAATGGCAACGGGGATAAAATTTGTCTCCGTTCTTACAGCGNTGGTTGTGTCCTGGTGGCTTGGGGGTGCTGGGTCTCATCGAGATAGGTGTGCGTGGGTGGGGTGTCACGGCTCTGCTCCTGGAGGCTGTCGTGGGGGTGCGTGGCGCGGTTGTGTCTCGAGTGTGCAGCTCCCGTGCCTCGGCTACGGGGTTCTTTAGCTCCCTGCTCCTCTGTCGCGCATGGCTCTGCTTTTGGCTCTTCGGGCCGAGCGTGTGACTGCTGTGTCCTGGCTGTGCGTGGTTCTGGTAGGGTGTCTCGGGGTGTGTGACCGCCGTGCTATGGGACTGAGCGCGTAGCCGGCGTCCCGGCTGTGCGCGGCTTCACTGCCGTGNGCAGGATCCGGCCCCAGTGGAGAGAGCGGCCCGAATCGCCCTGGGAAGTCGGTCCTGGAGGAGGCCCGAAGCAAGAAGGGGTGGAAAATCAGGCGCATTTGGTTTGGTTTTTTTTTGGTTTTTGTTTGTGTGTTGGTTTTTTTTTGTTTTGTTTTTGTTTTGTTGGTTTGTTTGGTTTGGGTTGGGTTTTTTTTGTTTTGTTGGTTTGGTTTGGGTTTCTTTTGTAGTTTTTTTTTTGTTTGTTGGTTTTTTTTTAATGTTTTGTGGCTTTTTTTTTTTTTGTTCGATTGTTTAGGGTTTTGGCTTACGGTTTTGTTTGTTTGTTTAGTTGAAGTGTTGGGTTGGTTTGAGGTTTGCTTGTTTTTTTTTTTTCCTGGGATGCGGCCCGGGAAAGACCGACGGGGAGGAAACGGTAAAACGGCAAAGCTCGCAAGCCCCGGGCATGGCTGCCCATTCCCCGCCACTCGACCTAACACACCCGGGGAAGGTTGTCTTTAAAACACGGTTATTTCGGAGGCACAGCCCAGCCCGACGGGAAAGGCAGCCCCGGTCCTCTCCAGCCCGTCCGGGAAAGCCGGCCCATTGCCGTCGCCTGGTAGGGTTGTTTTTTCCCCTTGGCTGCGAGTTTCGGTTCAACCTTTCCCACGCCAAAAGGGACTTTTTGCAGCCCGAAGCGGAGCCGGGCTCAGGTTGGAGCCACTTCCCGGACCAGCCGCCGTTTCCAGGCATATCTGAGCTCGTCTTTCGGCTCTAACAAAGCAAAAACTCGACCAACGAAAATAAAAATAAAAACAACGTCTCCCCGCCCCAAAAAAACCCAAACAAACAAAACCCTCCAAAACAAATTAAAAAAACCCAAACCAAGCGAAATGGCAACGGGGATAAAATTTGTCTCCGTTCTTACAGCGCTTCACCAGCCCCTCGTCCCGGGGACGGAAACCGAGGCTCAATTTTCGCAAATTCACTTTTAATTTCTACCCGATCGCGCTTGGCTCGGGCACGGCCGCGGGCGAACGGTCCGTTCCCCTGGCAGGCACCGGGCTGAATTTCACGGAGTCCCTTCTGGGCCCGACCCTGCTGAGGCACTCTGCGAGTTTTCCCGTATTATTTTTTTTCAGGGGAGTGGGGGAATAAAAACCAAAAATATTATTTCAAAAACCAAAACAACAGCAACAACAAAAAGAAAAACTAACAAACAAGCTACAACAAAAAAAATAACTCAAACAACGAATGGTAACTCCCGTTCCCAGCATGAGAAGTTATTTCTCGCGTACGAAACGCCGAGGCCGAGCACGGCGGCAGTTCCACGGCGCCCAAACAAAATTAAACAGAATCCCATTTGGACGGTGCACGGAGCCCCGGCCTGACTCCCCCCATGTGCCCCGGCACTTCTCCGGGCAAGCGGCCGCCTTCCCCACCGCCAGTGTAAAGCGGTGCCCGGCCGGTGTCCGAAGCACCCGGGAAAGGTGCCGCGGTCGCCGCCGCGGTTTTGCAGCCCCGTCGGTGGGGAAAAGCGGCGGCTTCGCAGCGGGAGGGTGTCCCCAGCTCAGCGCTCGGGAGCCGGGAGCCCCTCTGCTGATGTGTCGCTGCTTGCTTCTTTGCCTCTCATCCCCCCTCCTCCCGTGTCCCCCCCAGTGGCCCTCTCACCCTTCACTGTAACACGCCGTATAGGTCACCCCTACCAGAATCGCACGCCCCCGAAGAAGAAGAAGCCGCGCACCTCCTTCACCCGCCTGCAGATCTGCGAGCTGGAGAAGCGCTTCCACCGGCAGAAGTACCTGGCCTCGGCCGAGCGCGCTGCCCTGGCCAAGGCCCTCAAGATGACAGACGCCCAGGTGAAGACCTGGTTCCAGAACCGGCGCACCAAGTGGAGGTGAGGAATTGGGAGGCTCGAGGAACCCGGGGCGGGGGTAGATGCTGGGGCAGCCCTGGGAGAGCAGGGGGGCATTTGGTGGCTGCGCCTGGGGCTGTTAGCCCACACCGTGGGGAGTCACGCGTGTGTGTGAATGCTTGAGTACACTTGCATGGGAACGCGTGTCCGTGTGTGCGCACAGCCGTGTGCTGCGCCTGCAGACGTGAACGTGCATGTAGGCCGCGTGTGCACAACATGCCTGTGCGTGTGCACAGGGTACGTGTGCACACCCCCGGGGGTGTAGGGCTCTGCACAGCGTGTGCGAATGAACGCTTTTGGGTGAAGGCCACGGTGCCCACGTGCAGCACGTGTGTGCTAGTGTGAGCACGCGTGGGGGTGTGCGTGCAAACCAGACGTCTGCGTACGGATGCGTGTGCGCTGTGGGTGCAGGACAGTGCACATTGTGTGTATGTGTGAGAGAGCTGTGTGAGCACACTGGCTCTGCCTGCAAGTCGGTGTGCATGTATGCAATGTGGATGAACGCACGTGTGTACGGTGTATCGTGCGGGGGGTGCAGGCCGTAGCACCCATGGCCCAGTGGGTTCAGCGGCTCCAGCGCCCCTGTCCACGGCCGCAGCGGGCGGGAGCCCTTGNCCGGCACCGGGGCAGGACGGCAGCCCGCCGTGGGGGTGCGGCTCGGGCCGGATCCTGCACCCGGGGCTGCCGGGATATCGGGCTCTGCATTACGAGCGATTTTTTACCCCCAGGGGTTACCGCACCTTCTTGGCAAAATGTTTTGTTTTGTTTTCTCTCTCTTCCTCTTGCCGGGCAGGAGAGGAACAGGAGGCCGGGCTCACAAGGAGCCTCCCGGGTGACCCTGTCCTTCCCAAACCGCAGCTTCCTGGGCTGTCCCTGGGGGAGCAACCCTGCCTTGGGAACATCCCCTGACCTGCCCGGTTGAGGACCAGCACCCTGCGGTGGGGGAGACAGAAAAGGGGGTGTGTTGCTGGGTGCTAAGCACTGGGTGCTAGGGTGCAAGTAGGCAGGAGCTTCTTCAAGGCGAGGGAAAAGGGCTTTCTCGAGGCTGAATGGGAACAGTGATTCCCTAGGAATGCTTGGGTTGGATGAGAAATAGGAGCAAGGGACTTGAAACCAGGGATGTGTGTGAATCCTCTCTCAGTGAGTCCTTCCCTAAAGAGCCGATGGAAGAGCAGCTCCCCCGGTGCCGGGAAGTCTCCAGATGGAGTGGTCTCTGTTAGCCAGGAGCAGAGTCCTGGAGGAAGAATCGTCCTGTCATAGCCTGTGAGATGGGGTCAGCTGTGTCTTCTAACCTGGTTTCCTAAGGAAGTGAGGCAAATGCGTCTTGGCTGGCTCTCTATCTGTCTGTCAATACTCTTTGAGTCTGTTGGCTAAGTTCACCCCTCTTTGGCGGAGGAGCAGAGGATACAAACCTATTCATATGTTTCACAAAAAATAGCTGGGTAAAGACAAACAAAATCCTGGCTCTGCCTAAGGGAAAGAAAGACTTCAGCCTGACCTCAGTCATAGCATTAGACAGGGGAGAATCCCCAAAGGCCTGAGCCCAAGTGACACAGGCTTGTACGCTCTGCTTGTTTGCATCCGTGCATGTTTGAGTGTTGGGATGGGGACATGGGTGCCCCTGGTTTTCTGGCCTGGGTCCCTGCTCAGTATAGTGGGCTCTGAGTGGTTCCTGGAGCACTGGGTTCTGCAAGGAGCCACTTGCAGGCATGGTCTGAGTTTGGCAGTGTGAGATATCTGAGGAAAGGGAGTTTCTTTAAGCCCTCTGAGGGATTTAACTGCTTAAATAAATGCAGGCTAGATGGGGAGAGTCCTGCCACTGCCTCTTGCCTGGCTGTCTCAGCAGGAGTGAGGTAGCTGTGTGATCCCTTCACCAGATTTGGGCTCTTGTTTAAGACACAGGCATCAAGATTTAGTTCCAGGCAGATTTGAACCTGCAAATCCCAGCCTGAAATGAATGCAGGAGTGGGCCGGCTGCTTGAAGCAGGGAGATATTTGGGAGCCGAGTGCTCACAGTCACTGGGCTTCTGACCGGCCTGGACATGGGGCTCCCTCCCTCTGGGAGCATCTTTTTATTGTGCAAGGAGTCATTAAATATTCATAGAGGCAGAGACAGAGCCACTCCTGTGCTGCTTGGAGGCCCCTCTCCCTAGGATGTCTGACGTGAGTGAGATGTTGACACAGTGATTAGAGCAGGGACTGAGCCCAGAGCTACCTGCTCCCAGGCGGGAGCCCTGGCCACACGCCTGGAGGCTCAGGTGCCCCAAAGGCCTAGGGCCAACATCCAGGCCTTGCCCACTTCCCCAGGGAGGGGGCAGGGACCCCCTACCCTGTGCTCTGAGATGTCACCACGGAGCTCAGAGCTGCCACTTCCAATCCCTGCAACCAAAGAAGATGAGACATCTCACATCCCCTTGAATAACTAAATCAAAAAGCTACTGTTTCCCTTGTCACTGATCTACTGAAGCTGCTGGGAGAGCATCAGCAGGGCCTGGGGGTTTGAGGGAGGGAGAGGGCGGGGTGCTTTGGGGATCATCCTGGCACCAGCACTGTGAGCTACCTCCAGGTTTTCTCAGTAGTGTCACTGAAGGTGCCAGGTGATGTTCACCAGACTGACCCACCATCCAAGCAAGGAGAGGTGGGATTTTCATTGTGGATTTTAAGTGTGTTCAGGCCATTTCTACCTATCCCATCTCCTCCTCCCAGACAGCCCAGAGCTGGGACCCTACCAGTGCTGGAAAGGATTCCTGCAGGCCCCCTAATCCCCCGCCTCAGCAACATCCACTCTGCCGGTGTCGTTCCAGACAGATGCATGTCCAATCTGTTCTTAAAAACACCTTCCTTCACTCTGCCCAGACAATTTATTCTGGCTTTTATTCTTCTCACTGCTAAAAATGTGTTTCTAGTGTTTAGCTGGCATTTTGCTAGTTTTTGTCCTGCTTGCCATGGTATGTTGTTGCCTTCATCAACTCTCGACAGCTGGCCACCACAGCCTGGCAGATAAGATGGCAGGTTCTGGGAAGGGGGTGCCCAGGACAATGTTGCCGATCTTACTCCTCGCCTGTGCTCCTCACTGTGAAGTTATGCACTTGGCTCTCGCTGCTGGACAGAGAGCACGTTTGCAGGGAATTGCAACTTTTGTAATACTGTCGTGTGCCCCTTTGGGTGTTTTGGTTCTGCTTGGATTTTTCTCATAGGCAGAAAATCAGCCAGAGCTGTGGGCTGCTCCCAGCTCTTTGATGAGAGCAATTTTTGCTGGGGCTGGTAAGATAGAGAGTCCCAGTCCCAGTCCTGAGTTTATGGGAGGTACTGGCAGTTTGTGCAGGGCTTGTGGGACCATGCTGTGGCTAGGCACCCTCTTCTCCTACAAGCCACAGTCCTAAGCACCCAGTGCAACCTATTCTCTCTGGAGATACCCCTCCTTTGTCCTTCTGACTCCCCTAACTGCTCCTCTCTCCTAGGAGGCAGACGGCGGAGGAGCGGGAAGCTGAGCGGCAGCAAGCGAACCGCATCCTCATGCAGCTGCAGCAGGAGGCCTTCCAAAAATCCATCAACCAGCCCATCCAAGCAGACCCCATCTGTGTCCACAACTCCTCTCTTTTCGCCCTCCAGAACCTCCAGCCTTGGTCTGACGACTCCACCAAGATCACCAGTGTCACCACTGTCGCTTCTGCTTGCGAGTAGGGCTGGCACTCGCTGGTGGCACCTGCACCTTGTGCCAGTGGGGCTGTCCCCAAGGGGGACATGTGGCATCCCTGTTTCTCCCTGAGGAAGGCTGGCACTCTGCAGTTCTCCAGATACACGTGCGTCCCATGATTCTAGCCGGGGAAACTTTCCACGAGGACTGAAAGAAAGGGAAGCCACCCCAAAAACTTTTCCTGCCTGTGGGGTTGCTGAAGCAGTGATGTCTCTCTTCCCCCTAACCTTTTTGTTCTCTTGAAAGTCTCCAGTGCCAACCGTGAACTTGCTGACATGCTGCCAGACAACAAAAGCCCAGCTCTGACAGACATGGCCGCTGGTGTTCACCCGGCTTGCGGGGAGAAAACTTCCTTGGATTCTGCTGGCAGCAGTGCAAAGCCTGGGGTCACCCTTCTATATCCATCCATCCATATATATATACAAATGTATATAAACTGTGTATGTATATATGTATATGTATGCTTTGGACTGATGGCTTGAAACAAAAGGAGGAGGCTGCTTGGAAAGCACATCTCTGCCGTGAGCCTCCTCGGGCCATCCGTGCCGGAGACATTCAGGGATGCAACAAATGGAGGAAACAGCAGCAATTTCTGCTTGAACCAGATGGGAACCCTTTGGATCTCACCTCACCGTCTCTCCTCCCCTTTTTCATTAATTTTTTCTTGTGAGGAGGGAATAAGAGAAGGATCTGACAGACTCCTGAGGATGGTAAATATGATATCTCAATTGTATGAAGAGCCCAATCTGTCCCCAACTGCCACAGACTCCATGCCCGTCAGTGTGTATTTTAATAATGAGAAGACCTTGGTGGCAGTTTGTGGGAGTAATGCAGTTTTCTTTCCACGGATTATTTCCATATCATTTGAAAAATGTTGTCCGATGTTTTATTTTGCCTGTTTCCCTTTAGAAGGCAATTCCTGATGGCAAAAAATCGATTTCACTCTCAACCATTTAACTTAGTTGTTTCTTTAATTGTATTGAGGGAATGAGACACAATTAAACAAAGCACTTCTTATAGCAAATGCCAGGAATATATAGAGATATATATATACAGTATATATTTTTCATTTACTTATAATCTAAAACAGCACTGCCAATTTAAGCAGATAGTACAAGCCAGCTATCAGAAAACATATTTTGAGTGAGATTTTAAAAGGCATTTGTTCAATTGGGTTTTTTTAAGTTATACACTTATAAAGTGTTTTTGTGCATTCATTTTATAAAGTGCTTGTGTAATTTATGTGGAAACAAAAAAAAAGAAAATAAAAAAAATTCTCCAGGGTACTGAATAAATCATTTAAAGTCTTGCTCTTCCCTGTCTATTAGCTCACCGAGAGGAGACAGCATATCACAGCTAATGCTGAAGCCTCTGCTATTTTTATAAATGAAAATAGAGTTAGCGTTTCTGTTTGGCTTTGCTCAGGTCTGCTTGACTTTGGTAGGTCCAAAGGTAATTTGCTGCATTTTGATTCCTGGTCCTGTAAACATTTTCAGGCTTCAACCCAGCAGTGCATTTACCACCTGCTTTAATCACAGCCCTTCTGGGGGTGGCAGGAATCATGCAGGAGCTTGTCCTTAAATTTGTGTTGAATAATTTCTTGAATGAGACCTTGGATTGGTGTCTCCCCTGAGCTGGGGGATCTAGAAATATTTATGTCTGAAACTTTATACAGAAGGGAAGAATTTGAATGCAAAGAAATCTACAAGAGTACATTTCAGAGACAGCCTTTCAGCGAATTATTCTAGGGAGGCTGTTTTCTATTCATGCTCAGCCTTGTTCAGGGACATTGTCCCCAGCTAGGCAAGCTTTTCTCAGAGGAAAATCAAACCGGCGGTAAAACTCTCATCGGCTTCCTTGTGGGAAACTGGGTTGACTTCATCCTGGTGTTTCCTTTCAGCACTGGGAATTACCAGGCAAAGGATGTTGGAGGAAAGAACTGAAAATGGTGGTGGGTCACGAGCTGCTGGCAGGGACCCCCGGATGTGGCGCTGGGGGCCAGGCTGCCATGTGGGATGTGAGCGACAAAATACCCCAAGCCTTTGATTCCCGGCATTTGATAGCGCTTCTGGAAGCTGGGTCCTCTGGGTGCAGCATTGCCGGGAGCTTGTTAAGGGAGTGTATGAAGCCTGGTTTATCCAAGGTTTATTATTATCATCCTGGTTTATTACAGGATTGGGTTGAAAATTTTCCCATCCTGCAGACCAACACATGAACAAATACAGAGAAATATCTGTAGCAATGGAGAAATGAGAAGCCAAAAAAGAAAAAAAAAAATAAAGAAAAAAAGGAAGATAAACTGCAAGAAAATAAGTCAATAAAAAACCCATTTTTTAAAATGTCTTGAAAAGGTACCCCCAAAAACCTGCTAAAATAAAATACCTTGTATTTTTTTCCAAGATAAATTTCAGAGAAATCTTTTGTTTGAATTCTGCTTCATATCACAGACAGAATTTTAGGAACTGATTGAGCTAATTATTTAAGATGTACCCAACTTTGACTACAAAGGTAATGCTGAGTTTAGGGCTCATTCCTTCAGGAGGCTTTGCTGTGTACAAATCTTTAATGCTTTACAGTTTGATGCTGTGTACGTTTTTGTTTTCAAGGTTTCTGTGTAGGAAAAAGCACCAACTAAAAAATAATTTAAAAGAAGGATGATGGAGCTCACTGCTGATATTAAAAGTGTTTTTTCTATTTTATTATTATGACACATCAATATCTTAAAATTTAATTCCAAGACAGCCATTTTATAATATCCACATTATTCCGTTCAGATTCCAAAATGTTCCCTAGTGAAGTTGAATGTATGATAATGCACATCCAAGGGCATGTGTTTAGATACAACATTTAGCTACACCTTGTTCTCAAAACTGTTGACTTCCTCCTTTTCTTATCAATCTTTCCTGTTTAAAAAAAAAAAAAAAAAAAGAAAGAAATCTTGGTATGAAATGACAATACATGTAACATTGGAACCAGAAAAATAGGTGTCCATTCTTTCTTATCCCTGGAACAACTGCTTCTGCAAGGGATTTCTGTTAAAATATTTCTCCTGGATTACTTTTAAAAATTGGTCTAGTGGCAGGAGGTGTTTTTGATATCTGCTTATGTGCTTCCAGTTATTAATATGATGATCTGTACCTAGACAATAAAAGTTGTCTGAAATATGATGGAATTAAATCAATAAGCAATGACATGAAACAGTGACACATAATGATGCATTTTGTAGACTGACATCAGCCATAACCTGGGGCCATCCGTACCATGTTGAAGGCTGATTTAATTTTTCCTATTATAGCTATTTGGGAACAGGAATAAAATTGTATTAAGACGCCTTGAAAGTCATTTCCCCCTTCCCTCCATCTCAAAATATAGTGAAACCCAAATGTGAAATGGAAGTTAGGAAGAAGTGTTTTTCCACTGTTTACCTGTATCTAGGAAATACAGACCAAGATAGACTGAACTTGAGCTGGAGGAAAAAATCCTGCATGGTACGTGCAGCTGAAGGCCCACGGGCATTGCAGGAGAGCGCACCGTGGTCGTGCACGTCTCTATTGCTCGTGGTGTTGACAGGGTCCAAGACTTATCGATCACTTTGGATCGGCTATGGATGTGCCGAGCTTTTGATGGCAAAATCCAGGGGGGAGAAAAACTACCATCTTTGCACAAGGAAGTGGAGTATTAAACATCTGTGTGGAGCTGGAAGAGATGAAGCCCAGCTGGACAGCCTGCGGTTGTCTGGGTCTGGTCCCAGCTCAGCAAACTACGTGGGCAGGAGGGAGCCAAAGGTCTGTCCCCCATTTAGTGAATTAGTTAAGCACATGAGTCATGCAAAGGAGGATCAGTTGGTTTATCTCTAAGGAGGGATGGGCCTAGGGAAAGGCTGAAGGGTCTTTGGTGAAGCCTCCTGACTTGAATGGAGTCTGCAGTTGAGTTTTTTCCTGGGTACGGGCCAGCATGTTTGGCCCTATGCAGCATGTGCAAGTCCCAGTTTCTGCGTGAGTACTTGCAAGGAACACATGCAGCTTTTCTTGGGCTGCATTATCCCATCTATGGGGCTTTTGTTGTATATTTAATACTATTTTTCGTGCAGCAGTATCTGTGAGAATCACCTGTGTGTAGCATTTCCTGGAGAAAGACACAGGTGAGTGTATGTGTCCTCTAATACGGTTTTTGGATGTGCTCCTAATTAACTAACCTGCCCCAAAAAAGCTTAAAACTGGGGCTGTTGATCCAGCATGGGGCCAGCGGAAGCTCATCGCCGTGGAGGCAGCCCCCTCCTCACTGCCGAGCGCAGCTTCCTGGCATTCGTGAACTGGGTGGGGCAGAAAACCAAAGCTGATTTACTGACAAAAATGAAAATGGCTTTGCTGAAAACTGTTTGAGTTACAGTAAAAATCCAGCCCTGTCTGGAGTTCTGGGACAGCTGGAACTTTTTAAATTTTTTATTTTTTTTTTTTTCCAGAAGCAGACTTTACTGAGTGACACTGATTTCTTTGTGTAACAGTGAACTTTAATGGCTGCTTATTTGTGAACGTTTGTGAAACAAGAATTGGAATTATCAGAATATCCTGGTTGGAAATTTTGTAAATGAAAAGGTCTGAATTTATGAAAAAAAGTTAGATTAAAAAAATTAGTTTCTTTAACAAATATTAAGGGAAGAGAAAAAGCACATAAATCCATAGATTATTGCAACAAACTTCTGCTGGATTCAAACCGTCCAAATTGTCTCTGTTTTTACAAATCTTTTATTTTTGAATTTAACTAAGACTGACTTTTTTAAAAATTCTGTTGTTATTATTTTTGTCTTCATTAAAGATCAAATATAATTTTCTAATGTCGGCATTTGTCCAAGCTTAGCACTGAGGTTCTTTGCCCCTGTTCCTTTTGACTGATCAGAAACGTTGTTATTTTGGTAATTTTAAATGGATTCTACACTTACAAGTCAAACTTACAATTGTACCCCAAGAGAGGTTTTTTTTTTTTCAAAGGCAGCAAAAAAAATCTTGATTTTTCCAAGTCTATAAATTAATTTTTGTCTTCCTTCTTTTTGCAGCTAGTTGTGGTTGGGGCTGGCTCTGGCAGCCCTTAACTGTGTAACCTGTAATTACCTGCCAAACCTCCAGTCGAAACTCTGCATGCTGGAATTGTGTGAATTCCCTGTTGCAGAAAGCTGCAAACTCCTGATCCTGCGCTTCCTTGGGGCTGGAAAGTCAGTACTTACCCCTCAGCTCAGCCACCCTTTGCCTTTCTGCCTCTGAAGCAAAATTAAAATGAGCAGAAATAAATGGGAGTCCTTGCTTTGATTTTTGAGCAGGAATGAGCAAGGCTTGAGAATACTCATTTTCTCGTTGTCTGCAAAGAATGTAAACCAGCGGTCTGAAAGCTGCGGTTAGCTGTCTGTCTTTCTTAGACTGTAGCCGCCTAAAAATAACAAAGCAGTGATTAAAAAAATATCAATCAATATATACTTATTTTAACTACAGTTGGGAAGCGGCACAAAGACAGGGATAGATGAAAACATGGAGAAAAAGCTCTGTTTCCTGGGGACTTTCCTGTTTCAGCAAGAGGAATTTTTTTTGAAAGTTGCTTTGTTTAGTGATTGGTACCTGCTGTTGCCAATGCTTGACTTTTGGGCGTGTGTCAGGGCTGGCCAGACTCTTCTTCTCTGGCTTTTCATCTAGAAAGCATTTGTTTTGTGACACTGGTGGTTAGCGGGAGCATGACCAAGCCTTGGCTATCAGGTATATTGGACATATACTGACAGGCAGATTTTGACCCCAAGATCTCTCTGTGCAAAGTGGCAAAGGGGAGGTGTGTGGAAAGGTACAGGTGTGGAAGGGGCTTGCTCAGGGTCATTGTGAGTGAGTGAGCACCAATGTCCTGAGTTGTGGCAAGGCCTCTGCACAGCTGCCCCTCTCCAGAAGTAAGAGCTTCACAGCAGATCTAGGAAGATCCTGTTTTCATAGGAGAGCCCCAAGACCCTGGATGAGAAGAGTGAGTCCTCTGGGGCCAGGTGAGGGGAGAAGAGAACAAAACCAGCAGGTCCTTGGGAGCTGTGACGTACCAGGAAGATGCTCTTTTGAAAGCTGCAGGAAAAAAAAGAAAAGGTGTCAAGTCTCTGTGGGCCCATGGAGTATGGGGGCAAGCAGAGGAGGGGTTCCTGGACTTAAGAGTCCTAGTCCACCAGGAGCCTGGGTTGGGCAGAGGTGGCCTGTCCCTCAGCAGGGATTATACTCAGCCTGTCTGGCCCCAGCGTGGGTGCCATACGCTGGAGGGGCTCTTGGGGCATGAAGATGTCATGTCAGGAAGCTGCTGCCAAAACACAGGGTGGTACCCAGGACCTTGCTGCTCTTCCAGGATTAAGCTCCAGGAAGTTTTATACATACTTATGACATTGTTGGGTTTCTGCCACTGCCAAGGTTTCCTGACATTGGAAGGACTCCTGCGACCAGAGGGATTTGTCCTGGGTGCCCTGCCCACCAACACGCTTGCTTGCAGAGGCAAGCGAGCAATCTGAGGAGGAGGCATTACCCATGTCTCCTGTTCTCATGGAAACACTTGAAGAAAACTGGCTTTCATTTCAGGATGGAGTGAAAACAAATGTTGAAACTTTATCTGTTGTTATGACAGGTCTGAAACCTGACTTGGCCGTGGCTGATACCACTGCATCCAGAGGCATGAGGTAGAATGCAGAGCAGAGCATGGTCTCTGAGGAGCTATGCAAGAGAGATGTTTTGGTGGACCCACGACTGTTCTGACACAGTCTCCCTCTGTCTGGTCCTTTGAGGATCTCAGGGTACATATACCCTTGAGCAGAGCCATGCTACGCATCACACGTAGAAGCAAGACTTGGGCGAGGGAGCATAGAGCCCATGCTGGGATCCCAGGATGCAAGTCTGTGTGCCAGCCTGCGGGGAAACATGCCACAGCTGTGGCAGAGAAAGGCCAGGGACAGGCAGAGACACACCCATAATGTTAGCTGGTGGAAAGGGTTTACTGAGAGCACTTGTGGTCATGGATGCTGCCAAAAGAAGTGAGGATTGAGGAATCAGAAGTAGTGTTATGTTGCTTAACATCTGCATTTCAGGAGCCAGTTTTTCTCCCTTCCCTGTTAACAAGTGGGATTACAGGTAGGTCCTGACTCCAGCCTTGCTCCCTTTCTCAGAAGAAACCTCCTGACTGATAACTTGCCCCAAACTGGCCCTGGTGGGATAGGGGAAGTGGAGACCCTCCATAGAAGAGATGGGCTGGTGGGAACTGAGTATTGCCTGGCAGTGCTACAGGTGCTGCCTTGTAACCCCATGCCCATTCTTTCCTTCCTTATGCCCCTTCCATTTCAATCTCAGCGCTTCAACCCTCTGCTCCTTATTTGCCTTTATTTGAAGGGCCTATGGATGTTTTCTGGATGAGAGCCAGGGAACCTTAGACCCCTCTGTAGTGGATGGAAAAAGACTGCCTGGCTGCCCAGTTTCCCCCAAAGAATGGGGTCTAGGAAAAGACAACCCTTCTCACAAGTGCCTTGAGATAAATAGGGGTCAAAGCTATCGGCGTTGCTCCCCAGATGTGTGGCACTACCCCTTCAAGGATCAACCTGGTGCAGGGTGCCTTGTAGAGCTGGCCAGAGCTGCAGGAGGGCACACACCAGCTGGAGTGAAACGGTGGCCCAGTGGCCACCTCTCTGGCCAGGCGTGCCCACCCGTGGGTGAATAGACACGGGAGGGGCCTTGTGCTAGGGATCGGGAAGCTACCGGTGAGCATCCTCTCCTGCCCCGCTGCCGCCAGCCCTCCGGGGCCATTCCGGAGCCAACGGCGGGCTCCGAGCTCCATCTAGGGGCCGGAGCGCGCCCAGCGCCGCCCGCTCAAGGGGTCCCCTCCTACACCGGCCCCACGTCCTTCCTCCCGACCCATCAACGGGGATGCTTACGGGCAGCCAAGTCCCAGGCTAACGAGGGGGGTAGCTCAGATTGGAAGCACTGGCGAGGCGGCTCGCAAAGGGGGGTTATAAGAAAGATGGGGACAATCTTTTTAGCAGAGCCTGTTGAGATAGGACAAAGGGTAATGGTTTTAAACTAAAAGAAAGTAGATTTACACTAGATAGAAAGAAAAATTTGTTTACAATAAGGGTGATGAAACACTGGAAAAGGTTGCCCAGAGAGGTAGTAGATGTCCTATCCCTGGAAACGTTCCAGGTCATGTTGGACAGAGCTCTGAGCAACCTGATCTAGTTGAAGATGTCTCTGCTGACTGCAGGAAGTTTTGGACTACAGGACCTTAAAAGGTCCCTTCCAATCCAAAGCATTCTATAATTCTATACAAAGAGAATCCAGTCCCAGCCCTGAGTGTGTCCTTTGTGGCACAGAATGCCCCAAAGGGATCTCAGGTTGAACCAGTACTGAGAAATTCCGGGGATGGATTCCCCATAATTTCCCCTAAATTCAGTATTCCCCACTGGCATCTAGAAGTGAGACTTCCCATGGGATGTCCTGTCTTCTGATGCTTCACTTGATGGGTAGGTCTGAAAGATGTTTATGTGGGCTGGGCAGCGTCAAGATGGTGTGTGTCCATGTGTGAAGGACCACTGCTTGGGGATTGTAGCCATGCTGAGGATGCAAAGCTGACACCCTCATGAGACCCTGACTCTCTGAGCTCCAGCAGAGCACTGAGAAAGGGATCCGGCTTCACCCATCTCCTGGTTGTGCAGCCCTACATCCTGGCTCATGAGGTGCAGTAAGTGCTGCAGTCAAGCAGCTGGGATTTTTTTAAACACAGAGGGATGAGCCTTGGTCAAAGCAGGTGGATGCAGCAGCTCTCTAGGACAGCCAAGAAGTTATTTGCATTAATAAAAAGAGGAAAAATATAAACCCAAGGAATGCTAAAATAGATAAACAAGGAAGCAATGATTTTCTCTTTGTAGGATAGAAAACCAATAAAGCTGAAGGAAACCACCTGTATTTTATTATCACATATTCATATGTTTAATGCTATTAAAACAAGAGTCTAGGGTGAGCTGCAGGAAATCAAAGCACTTAATGATGCAGACACAAACCCTTTCTCCTCCCTCCCCAAAGGTGATTTGAACCAGTTTAAGCAAATGTGTCTTCGTCTCTTATAATAATTATGTGATTTAGAGACACTTTTCCCTGGCTCACACCAAATAACTTTAATGGGGTCTGCTCGTGTGTGTGTCTGGGTCCGTCTGTTTAACAAGTTATTGCTTTTTAAGGGTGCATTTAATCCACAGTATTTGCCAGAAAAGTAATTCTCTCTGAGAAGGCATAATTCATATCTCACCACCACTTGACTTTATTCCATGATGCATTTAGCAGTAAAATGGTGCCCAGAGGGCAGAGACCAAAACATGATCTAAAATGATATGGTGAAATTTGGGATAAACATCCTCTGGGTGGTTTACCAGCTGTGAACTTTCTCTTCTTTGTTTCCTCTTTTTAGCCTCATTTCAGAAAAAAAGACAACCCAAAAGCAAGACTTTTGAGTGCACTCACATGTGTGGGTACATTCAGGTGATTCTGTGGGTGTGTCTATCATCTTTGTCTAATCGTTTTTGTCCTCTCTGGCCCAATTTTGGCCAAATTTTGACCACTTCCTTGGCCCTCCTCAAGCTCATGCTGAGCACTGCTCTCTCTGCCTGTGATCTCCTCACCACCCCACCCGAAATGAGATTTCTCTGAGGCAGAGGAGAGCTGGCAGTAGTCCCTGCCAGTGTGGAATAGAGACTTGAAGATGGGTTTCACAACTGCCACACATGAGTGGTGGATACCCTCAGTGGGTCCTCAGAGGTGACCCTGCTGTCCTTGTCCCACAAAGACCTTTGGTCAGTGTTGGGGAGAAAAAGAATGTTTTGGGGCTAAGTGAGCATGCAGGGGAGCAGCAGGAGCCAGGCTGCATTTCCACCTATCCAACCATAGCTGGCCCAGCCAAGGAGTGGTTTCCCCAGATATTCAGGGTGATGCTGAGGCTCTTCGCTAATGTACAAACTGGAAAGAAAAACCGGGAAGTGACAGTGTTAAGGATTTGGGCTCAATCAGCCACCGCATGACAGAAGCTCTCTATTAACTGCTCTCCCTTCCTAAAGGAGAAGAGAAAAGGAATAAGGGAGAGAGACTTATGGATTGGAAAACTAAACCAGCTTTAATTAAAATAATAATACATTTATATGCACAAATATATACAAACCAAATATTAAGCCAAATTGCCATGATGGTAATTGCATCACCGTCACCACTGGTGCTGTGGAGCAGGCACCGGAGAAGTCCCAGACTGGACTCAGTGGCAGATGGGAACTGGGTTCAGGATCCTATGAATCAGGATCAAATGCCGGACAGACAGAGTCCTCCTTAGACACTGGCCTTTGAAGAAGAGAGTTTGACTCTTATGATCGCTCAGCTTTATGCTGAATGTGATGTGTATGGGATGGAATACCTTGTTGATCAGTTTAGGGTCACCTGTCTTGTCTGCCCCTCCTTGCAGGTGCAGCCTTTTGCTTTCTGCACCCTAACACGGCACATAAGATTTAGCAGTGACCTTGGTCTCTGTAGGAGCAAGTACAAGCAAGAGCCTTTGTGTGCACTGATCCTTAGCAGTAACTAAGTATTATCACTACTAGAAAGAGACATTGTCTGCAAAAGTCTGCTGTTAACTTCATACTGCTGTTACTTAGAAGAAACTTAATTGAAAGGTAAGATCACTGAACAGAATTAATTCTCTTCTAACTCAGACCAGGACAGGCAGAAAGTGTTTGGATTTGGTAGGAAGGAGGGCAGGGGAATGCACAGCAAACCTGCTGGAGTGCATTATTTCCAGCAGCGAGGAGAAAACAGCACTGTAAGACAAAGCCCAAGTGAGCCCCACTTGGCACAGTGCTCGGCTCTGGTGGGATGGCTGGGGAGGCAGACTGGTGAGCTGTGGGCATGTCTCCCTTGAGCTGTGCTCTGCTGAGAAGACCCTCACTGGGTGAGCTGCTTCATTTACCTGTTGTGCTGGAGGCGCTGGGAATCTCCCAAGCTCTGTCACTGAAGCAGGTAATTTCTCATCACAAGTGTATTTGCCTGCTTCAGGTAAGGGTAAAGTCAAGTTTCACATGTAAGTCATCAGGGTGGTCTGGGGACCAAGGGGACAGTGACAGCTCAGCTGCAACCAATCTGTGTTTCTTGGAGAGAAGTGCTATCAGCACAGACGAGAGGTAGAAGAGAGAGGGCTCAGCAGTTAAAGACAGATTGTTTGTGGCATAAATCTTGTATTAACAGGCTGAAGAGATAGCCTTGGCGGGATGTCTCCAATCTCAGCCACTGGTACAAGGGAAGAGATGGATATCGCCAAGTGGGGAACCAGGAGGATGAGTGAGATGGTGCTGCCTGCAGAACACCTTTGCCTAGCCACAGCCCTCATCAGGCCATGGTGTCACGGAGCTGAGCTGGATCGAGCAACAGTGGCAGGACAACCTCCTCCACAAGCGCTATCTGGTGCTCTGCTGGCTGCTGCAGCCCTCTGGAAACTCCTTATGCGCCTGCAAAAAGAGCCCAGGGAATACTATGCCAACAATGGGATCAAGTCACTCTGCTGAAGCAGCTACCAACATTGCAAAGAAATTCCCAGGGCTGCAACCAAGGAAGTTTGGGCTATTTGGCCGTGCCAGAGCATTAACTTTACTTTGCAGGTCACCTCTTCTAGAACCACATGGCTTGGAGCCTGTCATTACTGGGTCTCTCCAGGGGGTGAAAGTAACCCAAAAATGGAGGTAAGAATATGAAATGTTTCAGTGACTCATTTGGGTGACAGATTTTTGCGTTTTGTGACCACAACACATCCTTCTTCTAATTCATCTGACCTACTGGATCTCCAGAACACAACATTTTTGCCCCTTAGTTTCTGCTTTGGACTGCTCTTTCCTCTTGACTTGTAGTAAATCTCCTAGAGGGCTGTCAACATTTGACTAAAGGGGCCCTGTGGTGGAGAACCTACTCATCTATCCCAGCCCTACAAAGCTTCAAGCATGTTAAAAATTACAACTTTAGCTTCAAATTGCTTTTTGTCAAATCCTGAACTCATCAAGCCTTTTGTGTCTTTTCAAGATTAAAGCAGCAGCTTCCAGTGGAAGTAGGTTTTGTTCCCATATAGCTTATTTTTTGTCTGAAGGAAGAAATCAGATCAATTCTCACATCCTTTGTGTCCACAATAGCTGTGATTGCAAACAGCTGCAGTCCCTGTCCTGACATAAAGGCATCAAGAAAGGCTATTGCTTGCTGTTGACCTTTCACCTCTTTACAGAATCAGAACAAACCATTCCAGCTCTTTGTAAATGGTCTCTCCTACTCTTGGCCTGTTACCTGCAACACCCAATGCTCTGATGAGACCATATCCTTGCCTGGTGCCCTTCGGTAGTTATGAGCAAGCTGGAAGGTGTGAGTTTCCTAGCGAGAGGGAACCTCAGCTCCTTTGCATTAGTCTACTGCTGGGCTAATTTGCTCACAGCAGACTGACAAAAGAAGTTGAATTCCTCATAAATGACTGACTACACCAGTGCTGAAACTGGGGACAGCATGGAGGCTTTTTGGGAACCATGGGTTTGGGTCTGCAGCAGTACAGTGGTGGAAATGTAAGTATTATGGGTCCATTAGGGCATTTGTACTGGAATGAGGCATTCCTGAAACACATCAGTGCAGACTGGTTGCTATTGGAAAGCATGTTGGCAGCCTGGGTCTGTCCAGTCCTTTTCCCTCCCCCTCAATCCCATTCCTTGGGTGGTTGTTCACTCACCTATATCACAAGTAAAGATAAATTACAGGGTCCGCCTCAGACTTCTTGCCTAAATTACAGGGTCTGCCTCAGACTTCTCGCCAAGGGACATGGTGATGGGTCACCCAGCCATCCCTCTCTCACCTGCAGCCTTTGAATGCGGGGCTGACAGACAGGCCCTTCCAGTGGAAGCACCGAACTCTGATGCTGTGGTGGAAATGATTCTTTTTAATGGTTTAAGGTGGGTTCTGTGAACCTGTCAGCCTGGGCCAGCCCTGCATGGATGCAAGCACCTGTCCATTTAGAAGCATCGCAGAGAATGGGACACAGAATGAAACCCGGTCTTGATTTTGTTTTTTTCCCTAGAGATGTGTTAGGTCATTCCAGCATTCCGCTGAGCAGTTTGTCCCAAGGCCCTGACAACATCTGCCTGAACAGGGTAAGTGGTTGCATGGATCTGACTCCCCTTTGCCCATCTCCTGGCCAGAGGGAGGGAATTCTGTGGAACTTACAGGTGGGGAAGCAATACCTGGACTGCAGCAATCTTAAGTGGGTTAAACAATCCCCACATTTATAGCAGAAAAAAAACCCCTTGTTCCCACACCTACATGGTGGCCTGAAAGCTGCTTGTTGTGATGGTTTCCCAGAGCAATGCCGCCACAGCTCTCCAGGGACTTGTGTGGTGAGAAGCTGGTGGTAACAGCCCAGGTTGTCCCCATGCTCCAACCTGAGAGATGCCCTGGCCCAGAGGATCTGACCCTGTCCTCATAGTCCCAGCCTTGTTCCTGGCTCTTTCCCTGCCCTATTGCAGGACCTCCTCTCAGAAAACCCTGGCCATGGGAGACTTGGTGACATCTCTTTATTTTGCAGACAGCAGCACGCAGGAATAAAGTAACTAATTTGGGAAATGTCTCTGGCTATCAGTTCCCTGAGCGATTTGGCGGGAGAGGCTTTGAATGATCAGCCGAGCCTCAAGCACGTTCCCAGCCATTCGCCTGGGCTTGAATTACCCTTTTATTTTACTTCCTCCTTGTTCTCATTGCCACACCACTCAAACTAAAATTATTCGCCTACAACCGCAAATGCGGGGATATATCACCGGGAGTGCTGTAGGGCTGTCGCCATATATAATGCTCTGAGCTCAATATTTATAGAGCTACATACGGCACAAATCATATCCGGAAAGCCCGTCGAGCTGGAGAGCTAGGTATAAACTCCAGAAATATCGCACGCCATCGCTCACAAGAGACTGCCCGGCAGAGCTGCTGGCCGTACATCACACTATAATGCCATCCAAGTCCGCGCTCGGTGCTGAGTGGATCAGAGGTCACTGCCAAGCCTTTCTTCCATAAATCCTGGGCGCTGGCTCTCAGCAAGGTTATGGGCTGGAAGAGCCCTGCTCTGAGTGCTCCTTCCCCCTGCTTCCTGAGTGCTGCCGACACTCAGCTATCCCAGCACCATGTGTGGGTGTTTATCTTCAGGGTCTTGTCCTCCCTTCTCCCTGAGGAACTTGAGGGCCAAGGAAGGAGGGATGTGATGGATCTCACAGCTCAACTGTACAAGCTATGGGAGCTGACAGCTTGTCTGGAATGTCCTTTCACTGGGCTTTGGGGGAGTCTGAGCCCCTCTTCTTCTCACCTCTCTGGGTTGCTTCCTTCCTTGTCCCTCTGCCCTGTGCAGGGATGTGAATTCTGTCCACATGCTGTATCTAACCCCATGTGGTTAAGGGCAGCCAGTAACCTGCCTGCCCATACAGCAAAGGCATCAGCTCCAAGATAGTCCAGGTCCCTCTGTCACTGCTTTCTCTCCTCTTTTTCCTCTTTTCAAAATTCCTTATTTGCTTGGGTGGAGCTGATGCCTCCCTGGGGATGGGGAGTGATTCCTGAGCAGGTGAGACCATGATGTTCTTTGAGGCTATTCTGTTGCACTTTAAAACAATCCAGAGAGCAAAACACAGGTGTGCTCTGCGGATGAAGACGAATCCCTCCCCAGCTCTTCCTACCCCTGGCAGCCCTCACACTCTTGTGCTGGTGGTGCAAAGCATACCACAGCAGATGAGATGAGACCCCATGCAATGAGGTGAAGCCTCTCTGAAGCAGGGGAGCAGTGACATGGTACTTTCTGGACAAATGAGCACTGGAGTTTTGCCTAAGAAATCATCAGCCAGACAGTCACTTGGATTTCTAAGCCGAGTATGATGGACTTGAGCTAACCAGTCTCTGACTTTCACCTCTCCCCTAGTAACATGGCAGGCAGACTCTGACATTAAGCAAAATAAAATCCAACCCTTAGCATTAAGTAAAACTCCCAGCGTGATGAGTTTGTGGCTTGCAGCAACAACACAGCAGGGGCGTGTTAAAGCTGGTCTCCAGCGAGTGGAAGAATGAAGCTTTGCAAAACCCTGACAAGGCAAAGCTCCTAAAATAACAATTGAATTAAACTTAATTCATTTTCATTTAATACCCTAATAGTGCCTTTAGCAAATGAAGCTATTATTATTTTGAGGAGGAAAATGGGGAGGTACAGTCTGGATGCAACTCACATCTCTACTGAAAAAAAAGAAAACTTTGGTGGAAACAAAAAAAAAAGTCATGGGAAGAAATGTAGGCAATTCAGATTTTCCATTTGGGATGAAACACCCCCAAACCCAGACAGTCTCACACTATTCAAAATGCACCCCAAACTCCAGAGTGCTTAAAACTAACTCTTTTTTGACAGGAGCTGAGGATTTGCTGGGTTTGCCATGGTTAGACACATGGTCATACCCAGCATCCGTGGATGGCTGGCCAAGCCCTTCCTACTCTTCTCCTACAGCTTTTTGTGTGTCTCTGAGGCATTTAAATCCCAGGTTCACATTGCTTGCTCTCCTCCTCACCAGCCTGTTATGCAGGGTTTGAAGCACTGTGGTTACTTTTGTTTCCATGGAAGACATGTCGGTATGAGCCCTTCCCTTGTGAAAGCTGAACCAACCCTCCCGCCGCCAACCCTGACACAGTGGGGAATGCAATCACAAGCTTGGAGTGGCCGTACACTGTTGCAGCCCTGGACAGCCACGTCTGGGACAGCGTCTGACCACATGCTTGCGTCTGGGTCTCTATTTCCAGCCGTGCCTCCCGTTTGCTTGTGCCCACCCTCATTTCTGCTGGGAGTGGGATTTGGCAAGCTCTTTGCGACTAAGGTTTTCTTTCTCTTTTGGGGTTACAGATCAGTGTGCCAGAAAAGATGTCCTACAGCACTTCCCCTCAGACCCCCCAGTCAAGAAGGAATATCTCATGGTCCTGCAGTCCAGAGGAGGATGCCAAACTGATGTAAGCAGCAAATGGACCCAAGGAGCCACTCCAACCCTGTCTCCCAAATTTTCCTGCTCTGAGCCTCGTGCTCTGCAAGACAGAGGGAGCAAAGGCTGCTCTGAAATGGCCATGCAGGCACTGAACTACACTTCCCAGTAGGCCACAGAGCAAGGACCCTACTGGTACTAAAAAACTGAGGGATTTCAGGGCTAGAGGCAGCCACTGTTCATTGCTGTGTGAGCAGCAGCAACAGCAGACATTAGAGCAATGTTAATTTCCTCTCTTCATGCAAGACTCCTCTGTCACTGCTGACCTCAACAGGCTTTGCAAGGTCACCTCACCCTCTATCTTGCTTTGAGGCAGGCTCCGTTCCACCTGATCCTCTCCTGACAGACCTTTTTCTCTCCTGTTCATAGAAACCTTTCTCCACCTGCCCTGGTTAGGGTGGGCAGCTTCGTAGCTTTAAGAAAAAGAAGAAACACTCTCACTAAGACACAGCTTTTCAAAACTCTCTGCCCTTCTCATCTATTAGAACTAGTTAATTTTAGGGTTATTCTACCAGAACCAAATGAGAATGTCCCTGGGACAGCAAGTACCCGTCTTCTAGATTGCAGCCCCTCTGCTGCCAACAGATGCTGCTGCTTCTCTCTCTTGCTGCCAGGCAGGGAGAAGCGATATTTAGAGCTTGTGTTTGCAGCAGGGAAAGAAACAAGTGAAAAAAAAATTCACTGGAACATTTTCCTGTAACCTGAAGAGTTAGCACATACCCATCTAGCTATTCCTCTGCACCTTTCTGCTGCTAGCAAGCCACATCTCTTGACTGATATACTTTGAGAATGGTTCCAACTAAAATCCAGCTCTACTTTCAAAACCAAGGATTAATGGGAAAAGAATTAGCAGACCTGTGGAGTCCTTCATCAAAATCAGACCATCAGAATTTTCTTTTTATAATTCGTTGCAGACGGAGAAGAATATGGGATGTAGAGAGTGAATTCCATCACCTCTGGGTTTGTCATGAACTATTCACCTTCTGGATCACTAAGAAATGGATTTTCTTGGCCATTATTCCTTTGAAGGGAGGTTTCTGCCTTGGATGAGAGCCACAGCTTCAAAAAAAACAATGATCTAGGTAGTAATTTGCCAGAGCTTGTGGATGGAGTCCCGTACCTGGCATATGCCAGACCCATACCTGGTAGGAAACTTCATAGAACCCCCCATCCTTGGGCCTGTCCTGGCTAGATGAGCATCTAAGGTGTTGTGAAGCAGCACTGAGCTTACCCTGTGTGCTGTGCTGCAGCAGGGCTCCCTCTGACTGAGTGCTGGGGGCTCCCAAGAACAACCAAGGCCACCAAAAGGACCTCACATGCAGCCTCTGCCAAGGCATCAACTGTCTTTGGGGAGCATCACTGAGCTCTCATGCCTTGCTTTGGGGACATTAGTCAAGAGAGGAGCAAGACACAGCCTATGCTGTACACACAAGCTCCAGCCATGCTTGCAGGTAGTGGAATACCTGCCCTATTTCCCTTGTCCAAAGTTTTCCTGTCAAACTCCCTTCTTTACCGCCCCTTCTCTGGAAAAGTATCCTCATCCTCCCTGCCACAAAGAGGAGCCTAGAGAAAGCACCAAAATCAAGGGCTGTAACACAGCCAAATGGAGGGCAGGAGGGGCTGGGAAGCTTTCCCCAGAGAGTCCTTTCTTATCATCAAACCCATTGCAAGAGTTTTTAGACAAATGGTTGTCACCATTCCAAAGTGAGATGCTTCATAGCCAAGCCCTGGCCATCTGACTCCAAACATCAGGTACATGGAGTCAGTGGTTTTGGTGGCAGTCCCAAGTTAACAGTCAATTATTATTTCATCTCACTTTGGGGTATTCCTCTCTGTGTCTTTACATCTGGCAGCACTAACTATCCTTCTGCTTTCCCTTGAAATGTTCATGGGTCAAATGGGGCAAATTCCCTCCTCCTTTAGCCTTGGTTTCTCCACCCTGGGATGGGCAGGGCACAAGGAATAAAGGCAGAAGTTGTTTTGCAACCTTGCTCACAGGTGTCATGGTTGATTCCCCCTGCAGGGCAAAGAAAGAGAGAAGGAAGTGAGAGAAATGGAAGCTATTAGTATCAAACAATTAAAGGCTATGGTTGAATTAGGTGAAGAACAAATGGGTCTATTTGGGAAAAGCATTAGTGGCTCATAAAAATAATATGATTTTAAGAAATGAGAAATAGCAACTGATTACAGACTGTGTGACACCGACTTTGCTGCTTGTGCTGATGGGCTTGGGAGTTGCTCAGCTGCTCTGGTTTATTTTGCTGTGCTGGAAAGCAATGATGGATGAGGGAGATTCAGGAGCAGCAGCAAGGAGTTTGCCTGCATCATCATTGAATCATAGCATAATTCAGGTTGGAAGCGACCTCAGGAAGTCTCTGATCCAGCCCTCTCTCTGAGCAGGGCTCACTGCTGCAGGGTCAGGTCACTCAGTTCTGTCAACCTTTGAATGTCCCCAAGACTGGTGACTACAAAGGCTGGTCGCTTGTTCAATATTTGACTACCCATCACATGGAAAGTTTCTTTTCCTATTTTCTAATCAGATATTTCCTTGATGCAACTCATGCCCATTATGCCAAGAAGAATCTGGTTATATCTTTTTTTGTGCTCTACCAAGCATCCCTGGCATGGTTGTGGGTGCCTGTGCAAGGGTACATGCAAGCACAGGACGCCTGAGGGAGCTGCCAGCGTGCTGCTGGGAGAGCAGGGAGAACACAGGCCAATGTCTTCATGCAGCCAGGTGCTGGGTTCTAAGTCCAGATGCCCTAGAAAACCCTTGACTGTGCATGGAAATGCAGACTGATTGTGCCAATGGAAAGCAAGAACATTTGGGAAGACAGCTTTGTGCAATGGGGCCAAGCAGGGCAGTGGGTTCATCCCAGTTCTGCAAATGGCTATAACTATGCGGAAGTATAAAGCAGCTCCTAACACTTAGGCAGCTGGCAAGTTTGGGACAGGACATAGATAAGGGAGTCACAGATTTTTTTCCAGGTGTCCTCCAGGGGTGAAGCAGGAGGTGGAAGAGTTGCTATTAGAGGTGACCCTGGCTGAAAGGAGCCGTGTGTATGTACCAGGGTGCTCTCAAAGTTCAGCTTCCCAAGGCAGTGGGATTTGAAACATCCAGGCACTGAATTTCCTATACCTGTCATGTTTCTAGTCGCATTTTGGCTGGAATTTAAATTTGAGGGGACAGGGATTGAGGGGCATGCACAATGTGCACGCGGGACCACCCTGCCACCTCACTGTTTCTCAGAGTGTTCAGGTTATGTCTAACCTCATGCCTGGCTTTCACCTTCCTCTCGTCCCTGAGGTCTCTGGCACTGATGTCAATTTGCAATCCTCTCTGAAACCACTGTCAACCAGAGGATGGGTTTCACCCTTCAGCCTACTTTACGAGGGTAGCCTCCTGCTTCCTCAGTTCTTGGTATGGGGCATGGGGGACCAATACACGGTCCCCTTCACATGGTGCACCTTCACATGGTGCCTGTCGTTAGTAATATCTTAAGCCCTAGCAAAACGCGACTTGATTTCTCCGTAGGACAAGAAGCGACGGCTCACTTAGCAGCAGGGATGCTACGCAGCGTTTTGCTCACAAAAATACCTTCCACTTTGTAGCTTTTTACCTTTACAAAGAGGGTTTTTCCGTTATGAAAAACGCCTGGCAGGAGGCTGCATGCCCTGCCGTGTCCCCACAAGGTGGGATGAACAGCTGTGTTTAGGGGGCCGGCGGTGGCGGCGCAGCCTGCAGAGGTCCCCCTCGCCTAAGCTTTGAGAGCCGGGCAGGGCGGCAGAGCCGAGCAGGCTCAGCCGCGCCGGGGAAGAGGAGAGCGGCACCGAGGGGCGGGGGTTGTCGGGAACTCCCCCCGCATCCCTCTGGCCCAGCTTCCTCCTCTGCCATCCGGAGCAAAGGGGTCTTGGGATGCCCACAGGTTTACCGTGGGGAATGTGGTGAATGCGGTGAGGTGAGCCTGGGGAAGCAGTGGCTTTGAAGCACGGTACCGGTAAAGCAGGAAAATTAGGAGCCTGGGTTAATCAATGCTGTAAGTAGGAGGGACAGCCTGAATTTGGGGTCTTGACAGCCTGGCTTGCACTGCCGAAGGGACACCTGGAGCAAGAGGTGGCCAAGGGCTGGTACAAGATAGTGGCACTTTGGGTCGTGCTGAGAGCAAAGGCCAGTACATAACAGGAGCTGAGGGGAGAGGAGTGGGACAGAACAGCTCGTTCCTCCCCCGGAGCTGTTCATGGATCCAGATTTTTACCCCAATCTCTGTGGTGAATTTGGAGCTCTCCAGCTTGTGCCCGTGTGAGTTCTGTGGCTGCTCTGTCTTTGGCAGTGTACAGGAATTTGGGGAGCAAGAACTGGCCCCAGCTGCATTAAAAGGTACTGGAGACCTAGATTAAAATCTACTGGGGACACTCCAGCGGAAAAAAAAAAAGGGTGTGGGAAATACTGCTGCCTGTGCCCCATGGCAACTAAGAGCAGAGATACCACAAGCATCTGGAAAGAACCCCTTAAGCCTGGCCAAGGCTATACGCTGACAAGGTGCCTGGTGTAGCCTCCAGCCTTGCTGCAAAGCCAGGCCTGGGCAAGGCAGGGGTGTGCAGTGTGCCTCAGCTCTGCTCACGCCCTGGGTTCCCACCACAGCTTTGCTGTTCGCACTCAGAAGCTTCCTCTTGCTCTGGGAAGCATGCATGGGCCATGGGAAACCTGCCCTGCGCACCTGCCAGAGCCCTTGGGTTTGGCATTCGGGGGCTGGGGATGTAGACAGTGCTGAGCACTCTTCTAATTCCCTGCTTTAAAATAAAAACCAAATAGGGGACAAGATGATCCATCCACCCACGTGTCAGTACCTGTGATTTTTACTATGGGAGCTGGTACTTCAACGACCAACACCAGCAAACTCCTGAGCACTGGCCGGTGTTTAGGGACATGTCGCCTTCCCACAGCCAGCAAGCCTCATGCTTGCAGTCACATCACTTCTCCACCAAGTATTGTGTTCCTGCTCCCAAGGAAAGGACCAGAATTCTTTTTTTTTTTTTTTTTTTTTTTTAAGGGAAAGGAGAATATCAGTTGGCTAATAGTGTGAAGAGAGGAATGGGTCTGCTGGGGGAATCATCACGGGCTTGGAGTTTCTGAGGTGACTTGCTCTGTGCTGTCCTGTTCTCATCTCTTTGTCCTCTGAACAGCGAGCCCCTTCCAAGGGGAAAGTTATTTCCATAATAAATGGAGTGGCGGGAGAACTGAGGGAATATTGTCTTTGTCAGGAGGGGATAGATGAGAAGTGATTTATTTGGATGAATTTGACATCTTGGAAAACTCCAGTTTGGTTGTAATAATAATGTTCTTGGAAGTAAGAAGCTTTTGTGGAATAAGCTGGTCCTGGTTCAGTATGGCCTTGGTGTTGCTGTGGACTGCAAGCCTGTCATGGACCCTCTGCATCTGCTTGAGTGCCCTGAACGTGTTTCTAGCAGCAGGTTAGTAGGGCTGTAAGAAAAGAGAAGTGAGACTGGGGTTGGGGAAGACAGACTTGTTGTGGGTTGAGAGGGCAGCTGGGTCCCTGGCAGGGGGTGGTGCATTTGAAGATTGGGACACCATTCAGAGCACTTATAATCCTGGGGGTTATGGCCCTGCTAAAGCGAGACCTTCCCTTTGCCATGTGCTGCCCTGCCTGATCCCTTTCCCAGACCAGGCACCACGAGGGGGACGTGGGGGCTCCTAGCCAGCCAGGGCAAGCATGAGGGACACAGCTGGATGGGGCAGTTACCGAGCTTTCTCCAGTGCCAGGGGAGTGGGCATAGGGACTCCCCTGATTTGCAGACTGCTGGGACCGATTGCATTCTCTCACGGGAACGTTTGCTCTGGATTTAGGGACAGGTGGAGGCAGGGGGATGTGGAGTCGAGGATGGGACTGAGCAGTTCAGCTTCCCAGCAGTAAGGACACCTCAGAGCAGGGGAGGTTCGCTGCTGCCTCGGAGGTTGACTTGTGTCCTTATGAGGGACTCCCATCAAGTCGGGGGAAGATCCTCCTTCCTCCATCTATGGCCTCTCTGGATCCTTGAGGGGATCTGGGGGGCCCTAGGGAGCGGAGAGAGACCCGACACAGGGTTCCCCCGGGCCGTCGGGATGCGCTGCGGCGGCTCATGGAAGAGCTTCGGCGGCCCCCTCGCTGTTTCCCACCCGTGTTTTCGCCTGCGGAGCCGTCCCCCGATGGTGGGGGTGGGGGGGCGGGGGAGGAGCGCTACCTTGTTCGGGAAATGGGACACAGGGTTTGGGAAGGAGGGAGAAAGGCTTTTGCCAGGGAAAATCGATATACCATGAAAGGTAATTATTGAAGCATAAATTTATCATAAGGGTGATCACCAATAAAGCATCTCTTGGCGACGTTTTAATTTAAAATCAAATTCGAGAAGGCCCCCCTCCCCCTTCAAAAAAAAAAATCCTTAACAAGCAGAAAAATAACTGCAGCCCTTGGAACACTTCATTATACGTTCAAAGAGAGCTCCATCATCTTCGCACCGACGCCGGGCTCTGCTCTTCTGATGGATCCAACGCAGCTGATTTATGGAAATGACTTGCAAATCCATAAATGTAGTTTGCAGTGACAGCCGTGCATATCACTAGTAATTCCTTTAAAGTATGCAAAGAAAAATGATTCATATCTGGTTGGACCCTGCCTTTTCCAAGGGTCGCCACTCCTGAGTCTTGATGTTTTTGTCTGTATTGGCTTCCCTCTTGATATTTTTTTTTTTTTAACTCGGTGATGGATGAGGCTGAGATCTTAGAGCTGAAACCTGGGACCCCGAGACTGCCAGCAAGGGAAGGGTTAAGTTCGTGGGAAGGTGGGTTTGGCCCCCGGGGCCACCCGTGGGTCGGACGCGACACACATTGCCGAACTCGGTATCGCGTCCCCTCCGCTCTACTCTGCAACTCCGCAGATTTCAGCCTCGGGTCCCGAAAGCTTAATTGTGATAATTAATTAGTCCTCCATGTGTGATTGCTGGGTGACTCCGGGGCGGGTGGAGGGGGACCAAGAGGATACAGCCTAGAGGAAAGCGTGTCCGTGCCTCAGTTTCCCTACCTGAAACAGGAACAGCGCCCCAGCCGTGGCGGGGGCAGGCGGGGGGGAGCCGGCCCACGGCGATGCTGCTGCAGTCCCGCTCCAGGGTCTCCCATGATCCCCCCCTCGGAGCTCCCGGCTCTCCTGCTTGCACGACCCCAGCACATGGGGCTGGGCCTGCACCCGTCTGTCGCGGGGGGCCTTCCCCGGGGTGGGGGAGGCGGCAGGGATGGAGCAAAATTAGCAGACTTCGGAATTTCTTCACTGCTTTTCGCAGTTATCCCAGGTCCCGCCACACCTCACCACCCCTTTGACTCCCCAAAGATCATCCTCCAGCGGTATCTCCACTAATGCATTTATTAGGTTTCATGATGCAATAACCAGAAGCAGCCAGAAAATGCAGCATATTTCCACATTATCATCCAATTTCCCTTCCTTGGTATTTAGTTCAACTCTTTAACACCAGCCACATAATTAGAATTTGGGTTTCCATTAATTTTCCTTGGGCCTGCAACCATTTTAAGATCACACTGGTAATTAACGTGATACATCACTAATTTCACCAGGCACGATCTAAGCAGGCGCTCCCCCTCCCTGCCGACGGGTAGGGCCGGGCCGGAGATGGGGGGTAGGGGCGCCGGGGCCAGGGAGGCCCGGGGCCCCCGGCCGGAGGGAGCGGGGGGGCTCTGCCTCTCCGAGGAGTGGAGCTTGTCGTGTTGCAGCCCGGCCGCGCCGCATCCTCCGCGTTTGCTGCGGAAAATACACTTTT